>VZSE01007208.1:0-86368 GCA_013398275.1 Promerops cafer | reverse complement strand
TGAGAAGACAAGAAAACCACAAAATCTGTATTCTTCTCATAGAAAAGACTATTCTACCTTCCAGTAGTTCCTTAGTGTTGCAGCAAAATGACTCTGTCAGGAAACTTCTGTTTACCTTTGGGTTGGCAATACACCCAGGTAAATTTTGAAACCAATTTCTTTTTTACTGAAAATAAGAAAATACTAGCTTGGTTCTACAACATATAGTTCATGTTTCTTTGCATTATCCAAGTATTGCATATAATTTTTATTATAATGATTATCAATAAGTAGAATTGAAAAACAATAACAACATGGTTTATCATTCAGAATAATTGCATTTTAAAAGCCATTCTAAATGCTTAGGAGGAATTGAAGAAAGAAGTCACCTAATGACAAAAAAAAGCAAATAGCAAGAAAACATAAAAATATTATGATTGCATTTTAATTGCTTGTTACTACTTGCCTATGTTTGGAAATATGATTTTTTTCCCCCCAGGAATTTGTTTGCAGAACTTCACACAGATTGGAGAATTCTAATTTTCAGCATTAAGCAGGTTTTGTAATGTAAACATCCACAGAAAGGTGAAACAGCAAAAGGAGAATGAGTTTAAACTCCTACATTTCAGTAAGTTAGAAATTCTCCAGAGATGTAGTATTTTTTAAATATGGCATTTATTTTTCACTTGCATATTTTTCTGAGACCTGTTGCTTGACAGTTTGAGGAGTAATAGAACAGATTCTTCAGTTTTGTACATGAGGCAATTGCAGCATGAGATGCTAGAGCTAATATGTATTGTAAAGGGTTTTGGTTTCCTTGTTTATTCATTTTGCTTTGCTTTTCTTATTCCAGAGTATTTTTTTTTTTTGTAGGTGCTTCTAGTTTTGTAGTTTTCAATTGCTCAGCTAATGCAAAAGACTGCACTACTCTGGTGCACAAGTGGTCAGAGAGCTGGAACACCTCTCCTGTGAAGAAAGTCTGAGAGCTGAGGTTGCTCAGCCTGGAGATGAGAAGCTCTGGGGAGACCTCAATGTAGCCTTTCAGTACTGAAAGGGGGCTTGTAAGAAAAATGAGCACAAGAATTTTAGCATGTACTGTTATGATAAAGTGAGGGATAATATGTTTTTTAACTAAAAGCAAGTAAATTTAGACTAGATGTAAGGAAGAAAAATTATGTTCTATTCTATTCTATTCTATTCTATTCTATTCTATTCTATTCTATTCTATTCTATTCTATTCTATTCTATATTATCTGGGTGGTGAAGCACTGGAACTATTTAACAAGAGAAGCTTTGGATGCTTCTTCCCCAGAAATGTTCAAGGTCAGATGGGTCTTTGGGAAACCTGGTCTAGTAGAAGGTGTCCCTACCTATGGCAAGGAGATTGGACTGGAAAACCTCTAAAGGCCACTTCCAACCCAACTTATTCTGTTATTCTACAATATTATTATTCTACTTTAAAGGTCCAAGGTATAAGCAAAAATCTCTGAAGAGGCAATTTTCTTGCAAATCACTTAAAACCACCTACCTATAGAAAGAAACATACATATATCCATGTACTTGTTCACTAGGAACAACTTAAATGCAGGTATATGCTAAAGGAAAAAGGAGTAAAACAAACAAAAAACCCCAAAACCCCAGAAAATGCTGACTAGTGTAGACTTGCTGCAAGATGTTTTATGATACCAAGATTTTATTATACAAATTCTATACTATATAAGGAATTTCTGATACATGTAACATAGGACTATCTTTAGTTTCTTTGTATCTTCTATAAAACGGAGTTTGAAAAACTTTCCTACCTTACTATAAAGAGATCTGATACTTTATACTGCCAGTAATAGCCATAATTACAGGAGATACCACTTAATTCCTAGGAAGCATAGCATAAAGCAATTGCACATTTTTGCATTTATATTTAATTATCCATGAAAGACATAAAGCCTTCTACCTTGACTAGTGATTGTATGCTACTTGGCTATTTTATTATCTCCATAGTGCAAAAAACTTCAGCTTGGATATCCTCAAGATTTAGAATTCAAGATTTCTTATTCTGACACAATGAAAGATTTTTCTTTCCCAATTTTATTCAAATACTTATATAGAACTATATAAGAAGTATATATATATATATATATATATGTATATAGAAGTGTATATATATATATATATATATATATATATATACACACACTTATATATATTTATATACAAGTATATAACCACAACTCCAACCTGGCCATCTTTGTCTGAAGGAATGTGGAATCATATTTTTGGCAAAAAATACAAAGGACAATGATTGGACAAAAAATATTAATTAATTTTGCTCAATTACTGAAGCAGAAAAGTGTTAAACAGTCCATTTCAAAAGCAGATGAAAACAGGAATTTTTTGCTGTGAAGGGAGGAGAAGAATTGAGATTTTAGACTCTCCAGGATGAAGAATATAATATGAAAGAATTAATTGACCCCTGAGGAAATTAAACTAAAGATGATATGCCATACTTTATTGATTATGTGGTGGAAGTGTGTTCCTGTACACTGGAACTAATTAAATGTCCAAAATGTCAGGATGAATGAGAGCACGTAATTCTTGATAATTGTTAATAAAATTGACCTGATGTTTAAAATTGATCCTGCATGTTCCTCACTTACTGGCATATTCAGATCAAATTTTGAGACATCAGCTTTTTAAGTCTCTACTCACAATTAATGGCATATATGAACTTTCTTTCACTAAATTAGAAAGCTGGGTAAAAAAAAAAAAAAAAAAAGGCAGTTTTGGTTTTCCTAGAAATACATAAATGTCTCCAGGTACAGCGCTGACAGCACATGATATGTGCCAAAATGTTGCATAAATAAATCCTTCACTGGTTTAATAACTAAATAATGCTAATATTTTTTTATATCTCTGTGAAGGGATATAGGGGAAAGTGAAGCATATATAAAGTTTTGCAAATTGCTGTTTTGTCTTTCTAAGAAAAAAATTATATATTTACTTAAATGAAACTTTCTTCTTGACACAAGTCAGAGTCTTCCTTTTAAATGTATAGTATTTTACCCACATTTATACTATTCAGTGAATCAAACAAAAAGCAAGCCTATAATTTTGTGACTTTATATCCCTTCAGAGATGCACCTGTAAAAGGTCATACCTTGCTCAATGTCTTTCAAAACTGTGATGTGAGAAAGAATAAATCCACCAAAGACCGAGAGGAGTGGGAGACTATGCTAAGAATAATCTAAATCTTATAAATCGAGGCAGTAATTTAAGACATGGAATTAATTATTTTCTGAAGACTTGGATTAGAGAGCAACTACATCAACAAATTCAGTAAAAATTTGTTTTTTACAAAGAAAGCTGGAATTATTTTTCCTATTACTTTTTCTTTCTGTTTTCTGTGAATCTTGCCTGGAAAATGTAATTTTGTATAGGTATATATATTTTTTTTCTGTAAAGATATTTTAACTTTTCCAATGTTTTGAATAAGGTTATTTTTAAAATTTGACTGGCATCTATTTGGTCTATCTAAAACTGTGTTTTCTTTTACTTATAAAGTTAATAACAAAAAAAAAAATTCTTATTAAACTTTATTTAGAACGAGACATATATGGAATAATGCCAGTGGACATAGTGTCTTATATTTAAAGAAGGACACTTTTATTTTAAATTGCTGTTTGCATCTGACTGACCAGATATTTGTTAAAATACGATAATACCAAGAATAAGAATTGCAAGTGAATGACTCTGAATATCAGAGAGAACTACCTATGTATTTCACTGATTTCCTAAAACTGCAGTAGTTTTAGTCAGCTGCATATGGTAATTCCTATTATTCAATGTTGTTTATTTATCATGCTACTACTCTAAGTAATAATTCAAATGTGAAGTAAGAAGCATGACTAAACCAGTGGCTCTAGACTGGGAAGTGTATTCTCATTAAATATATGAAAAGTTTCTCGTCATGAATTTGCATTTATAACTATTTGATAACAATGGCAGCATTCAAAATCATCAGGTTTTGTTAAAAGATGGATGGTTAGCTTTCTTGAGGTACAGGAAAAAGTTGAAGTTTGAACGCCTGAGCTGTGATATAAAAATCTAAAACTTATGATATCTATGTCATACCTTAATAGTGTTGCATCATATTATTGTGATATCAGTCTAGTATGAAAGGTGCTAATCAGACAGAAGAAACAGGGTGTTTTGCAAGAAAATGGTCTGAAAGTTGGTGAAGACAAAAGCCTGCTCTGTAACACTTGCTGTTTTAAGTTGAAGGAGTACATCTGTTACAGCATTTTTCTATCTAGTTTAAAAAATATTTGTACTATTTAGAAATATACTATTTAGCTTTTTCTTTGAAGTGAAGGACTTTTCTGAAACAGAAATTTATTAGAATTCTTTTCATGTATCACTACATTGCACTACCAGGCAGTTATAAATTAGTTATTATAATGAAATATGAAAATATTAATATAAACAAAGCTCTCACTTCTTTGAAATGTAGATTGACAGCATTTTGAAATATTCAATCCAAGATACTTTAAGTAAGGAAAGAAAAAGGATTAGACTAACATCATATAACCAGAATAAATTTGAAACCATAAATATCAACCAATTTGAAGTGTAATTATTGGAAGCATGTTGAAAGACCTGTCATCCAATTTTTGTCTGCTATGTAACAATGGGAAAGGCTAGGATAATACTCTGGAAACACTGTCAGTTTGGGAAAAAAAAAAAAATTAGATAGAAAACAGCGGAATGGTAAAGAAGGACAAATCTAATATGAAAACACAATGAAACTGTGAAGGACTTTGAAAGTAATAATGAAAAGCTATCTATAGAAATGAGAGATGAGCCAGAAATTTCATGAAATGGGGCTAGATAGCCAATAAAAATTTAGTCATCTTCATTTTAGAATGCCTTAAGGGCTGTCTTAGAGCAGTATACTGAGTATTAGAAAATACCAGCATATAGGAAAACATTTTTGTTTTATTTTTCTCTTACTAAGCTTTTTTAAATATTTAAGTGAAATTAAGAAATAGTTGTTAGTTTTATGTAACGCAGAGAACCTAAAAAAGATAGAGACTCTATGATTTCCAGGCATATGATAAACACAAAAAAATGGGGAAAGTAAAGGGCACTTCTGTCTCTAGCACACTCACACTGAGCTGACAGTGAACCATCCAGAAAGAAATGTCAGAAAGGCTGAGATGGATGATAGCCCAAGAGAGATGTCAGGTAAGAGAGGATGTGAAAGAGAGCTTCAGTACAGAGAAAGGGCAAAGATTTAGTCAGTGGATCTGAAGATAAAAGGGAGAATGGATGTAAAAATGGCAGAGAAGAGAATGGACAGACAGTGTGGTTTTTTGGTTTGTTTTTGTTAAAAGCCTATATTTAGAAATTGAGAGCATGTTTACCACAGGAAAAAAAAAAAATTGAGGTAAGTCTTCAAAAGAAACAGGAGGAGTAACATATTTAAAGGAGTCCTAAGAGTTGGAAAGAACAAAGAATTTGCAATTTTCATTATCATTATTTTACTGTATTTGTATTTTTTTTTTTTTTCAATTACATCTTTCTAGAAAATCACAGAAACATGCTTCCATGGGGAAAGAATCTCTAAGACAGATATCTCTCATCTATCTTTCCTGCAATAAAACTGTTTTGGAATTACTTTTATGTAGTTAAAATTATGTATTTCTACTAATACTGCTTACCAAAATTAACATTGCTGGTAGTAACAAGTTTTGTGAATTCCTTTTTTCCAGGAAAANAAAAAAAAAAAATTGAGGTAAGTCTTCAAAAGAAACAGGAGGAGTAACATATTTAAAGGAGTCCTAAGAGTTGGAAAGAACAAAGAATTTGCAATTTTCATTATCATTATGTTACTGTATTTGTATTTTTTTTTTTTTCAATTACATCTTTCTAGAAAATCACAGAAACATGCTTCCATGGGGAAAGAATCTCTAAGACAGATATCTCTCATCTATCTTTCCTGCAATAAAACTGTTTTGGAATTACTTTTATGTAGTTAAAATTATGTATTTCTACTAATACTGCTTACCAAAATTAACATTGCTGGTAGTAACAAGTTTTGTGAATTCCTTTTTTCCAGGAAAAAGCAAGACTGTAAAATAAGTAAGAAGGGGAGATGGAAGAAAATCAGGAGCTAACAGCTCTTCTTGTTCCAAAATGGAGATTGACTTAAATGTATATGAGACTATATTATAAGGTTATTTGAAATTAGTAAGAATACTTGATCCCAGAGGGGTTTTGTAACCACCATTTCTTATGTTCCCATATTTTACACAGCCTATTTTGACCAAGTAGAAGCTGAAGAAGAAAACAAAACAAAACAAATACCAAAATACCCCTTCCCTAACTCAGTAGAATGGAATGAATGGAAAATCAGTTTTTCATTATATTTTCCTGTAAGAGCTGTCCCTTAAATTCTGGCAACCCCTATTTAGCAGCAATCCTTCCTCAGTGCCCAGTCACAGGGATAAGTAAAAAAAATATAATTGCAGTTGTGTTGGTTTTAGCTGTGGTAGAGCTAATTTTTTTCACAGTGGTTGGTATGAGGCTGTGTTTTGGATTTGTGCTGAACACAGGGCTGATAATACAAAGATGTTTTTGTTATTCCTAAGCAGGGCTAACACAGAGCCAAGGCCTTTTCTGCTTCTCGTACAACCACACTGGGGAGGAGGTTGTGGGTGCATAGGAGACTGGGAGGAGACACAGCCAGGACAGGTGACCCCAACTGACCAAAGGGATGCTCCAGACCATAGGACATCATGTTCAGTACATAAAGTGAAGGGGAAGAAGGAGGAAGTGGAGAATGTTTGGAGTGATAGCATTTGTCTTCCCAAATAACCATTTACGTGTGATGAGTCCCTGCTCTCCTTGAGATGGCTGAACACCTGCCTGCCTGTGGGGACCAGGTGAATTAATTCTCTTTTTTTCTTTGCTTGTGTGTGTGGGTTTTACTTTCCTTATTAAACTGTCTTTATCTCAGCCCACGGCTTTTCTAATTTTTGCCCTTCCAGTTCTCTCCCTGATTCTGCTGGTGGGGGAGTCAGCAAGCAGTTCTGTGGTGTTTACCAGCTGGGGTGAAACCATGACACAGGTTAAAGCTGCAAATGAAAATGTGGGGTGTCTAGAAAGCAAATTAATGATGGGCTGAATGACTATTTTTCTCCTAATAATCTCAAAGAGGATAATTGCCCGACCCATCACCTTTACAGAGAACTCTAGCATGAAGGTGTTGAATAATTAAATCTACTTTCCTTGTATCTTTCTGGCTTGTGAACAAAATGTATGATTTTGTTTCTGCTTTATAAGGCAAAAAAACAGACGTTTTCATCTCTAAGTAATGTTTATTCAATCACCACACACCTGTTTAAAACTTCTTAATGGTAATACTTGGGCCTGATTCACACCTCACAGAACATGAAAGATGAAATTCTATACAGTAATTTCTGCACTGTCAAATTTCTGTAATTGATAAAAATAGATTAAATCCAGTGATTCCCTTCAAAACTGACACTCATTAAAAGTATCATCTCAAAATGGGATCTTTTTGATCACTAAAGACATACTATGATTTTCATGCCCTGATCACAGTAGAAACTTCCAGAAGGGATAGATAATATATTTACATATATATTCATCCATATTTATATCTATATATGCTATTTTTCACAGTTGGTTCATCACCTATTTATAAGCCAATTTTAATTCACCTGGCACTCAAAATGTACCCGCACTTACCTAGTAATATCTCATTATTTATCTTTGTTTGGGTGATAGCTCTGGGCTGGAATTTAATACCCAAATTTCAGAAATTAACTCTGTGAGCAGAATAAAGATTTCTTAGAGTATATTAAAACCAAAACCTGTTATGTTGCTTTGTTCCAAATATATCCCCAGGCACTGATGCTATACATGTAAACCGTCAAGAAAAGACAAAAAAACCCCATTTCAATATCTTGATTGATAAATTAGCATATGATGAATATGATACCCCTCCAAGGTGTTACAGCAATTTTATTATACAAATGATGAATTCAAGAAAGCATCAATAATCTTTTTGTTAATATCAGAGATTACAAATAAGAATGTTTTATTTGCAAGTTCTGCAGTAGCTTTTTTACTATTTCAAACAACTTCTAGTTTCCCAGGAAATAATAGGATGGTTTCTTTATCATCACAGATTTGTCTTTATATAAGTAGCTCCTTTATTATTGATAAAGATTGATTTTGTCTGATTACCTTTTCTATAGTTGATAAGAATCCTGCACAACTCACCTTTTATTTTTGCTGTAGGTGAGAAACTGAAACTACTTTTCACTGCTATGGTAACATTATTTTATAATAACATTCCATTTCAGCTTTTATACTAAATTTGCTCACAATGTAGGAGGAAGAAGAAAGGAAGAAAACTGACATGAGAACAAGAAAGTGAGGATAACTTAAAAAAAAAAAAAAGCAAACAAACAACAAAATATTCAAAATTAAGAACGGGTTCTTTCAAGTTTTCACTCAAGGGAGGAGGGGAGAAAAACACCATGTAAAATTCAATATTAGTGTTTTATTTGACAATATTTACAGTAAAAATGAAAAGAGTCTCATTAGATAGAAATTTCATTCATGTATCTAGCCATCAAAATGAAACTCGAGAATCAGAGATAAAACTAGCCAATAATGTAAAATAATGAGGAGAAAATAAACAAAATAACCATATTTTAGAGGTTCCAGTGAAAATAAGAAATTGCAAAAATATTCAGATATCCTGCTCTGATTTTCTAGATACTATTCTGTTTTACTTACAAATTCTGATAAAATAAGGTCATAGTGTCATAACAGTCAATGAAAATGGTAATTCCTAGGTCTTTTTCAGTTGATTTTAGAGGCATTTATTGCAATCTATAGCATGTACTTTACTTCACAAAAATGTTTGAGCTCAAATATATGCCTTAAATGTATGTTTCAATTAGAGTTTTTCTTGATAACTAGTATGAAATAATGAAAGGAACAATGGTTCAGAGGTCTTCATACTAGAATATGCAGAGAGAAATATTCCAGGTTTTTTGTTGTTGTTGTTTTGTGTTTCATAGGGAAAAAAAATTACTTATGTATGGAAATAAAATTGAATTATCTTTACCAGTAAAGCAACATAACTTCCCCAACCTGGGATCAGATTGTGTAAAACTAGAAGTTTCAAGAGCCTTCTATAATAAACCACTGGGTCCTGCTTAAAGAGTAGATATGCCATATCTTGCTCAACTTTTAATAGACAATCTTTCCAACCAAACCACAAATAGATTGTGACTGTTGTTTTCTTTAGGGAAGACAGTCCTCTTCCTGAAAAAAAGGAACTATGACATCCATAGTTTGCAGTGTGAAGAAGAAAAAGTGGTGTTACTGTTAACTTTATGGCATAACAGATGTTTTTTGTTTAAAGAAAATAAATCAATATCTTTTTCTGCAATCATTTATTTTATGACTTTAATTAACCATTTGCTAATCCAAGGAAAGGAACAATAATTGAAACATTTCCAAATGTGGACTCCCAATGATATCTATTGAGAAAATGCTTTTTTCATTGTGCAGAAAACTTACTAGTTATAAAGTTGAGCAAACATTGTATTTTTATAGGGCAGTGGCCAAATCACAGAAAGTAGTTCTGGTCGAACCAAATGTACTCCCCATAACTCCAACAAATGAAAACGTGCACACACACAAATCTTTACAAAGCATATTTACACACAATGGCTTGATGCCACATTTCACTGATGGAATGACATAACATTTCTGGATTTTTTTTCATAATGGAGGTGAGTTTTGCATTTTTCCTCTTTTTAAATTAATTATGTCTACAGCAAGAAAAATTCTAATTCAACTTAAAAAAGTTTTATTTGGATGTCACACTGTCTCTATATTTATGGAACATTTCCTTCAGCAGAAGTGCATTGAGGTGTTTATTATTTTTATTTTAACTGGACTTATTTTAGTCAAATTCAGTCTATATTCAAAAATATCTTCCATCCCTCCAAAAATGCATTTTTCTCATATCTGAAAGATCTGAAAGATCAATCAGACAAATAACAAAACACTTGGATCTAAGTAGAAACACATAGTACTACCAGAACATCCTGTCACCTCCAGATGAATCCAAGGTTGATCTGGTTTTTTAGATTCTCAGAACAGTGTCACCAGGGAATTGCATGCAATATTTGGAGCATACACTACTTCAGGGCATGAATGTTCTAAAAATAAAAGCTGACACTATTGTAGTGTGCTTAAATGTGATTGACAAGAGCAGCAAAGTCATAAAGAATAAGACAAAATTGTTATGACACTAGGCAAGCTGCTTAAACAATGACTGAGAAAGAGTTGCATTTTTATTCTGGGATTTTTTTCCCTATGCATCCCAAAAATGGTCACTGTGAAAATGTAAGGCTCATATATACAATTTTTCTTTTGTTTCCCTGGATAAAAGCAGTCATTCCATAAGAAATTTAAGAAACCCATATTTCTTCAAAGAGGCACATATATAAAATTTTATCTTTCACTGAAAAGTGCATTATTATTCTGTAACATTCATTAAGACAGAAGTTTCAGGGTTTAATTCACCTCCTTCTATTCTAGTGAATTCTTCATGGTTCCTAAAAAAAGGATAAGCTACACAAGAGAGGGTTAAAAAAGACAAAATGGAGTCTCAACACTTTGTTGAGTTGTTTAGAATCAACTTGAATTGCTAGTTTCAGTGACAAATACCTTCCTCAAGGAGAAAATTTGGTGAGGTTTTGGGATTTTTTTTCCTGATTTTTTTTTTGTTTTATTTATTTACACTCTGTAATGCTCCTGAGTAGCTCCTATGTGTTTTGTACTACACCTTGACATATTAACATACATTAAAATATGCAAAAAAATAGATCAGACTAAGACAACACAGATTTTATGATTGACCTGGTTTCAGCTGGGATAGTTAATTTTGTCTCACTGCGTGGTACAGTGCTCTGTTTTGGATTCAGAATGAGAAAAATGTTAGTGATACACTGATGTTTTGGTTTTTGTTTAGTCATGTTTATCCTAAGTCAAGGACTGGGGTTTTTTTGTGTGGGTGAGAGGTAGAAAATATTTGGTTTATGTGGCCAGGTTTTGGTATTGGGAGTGGTTCTACAGGAGTGGCTTCTGTTAGAAGCTGCCAGAAGCTTTCCCTTAGTCTGACAGAGCAAATGCCAGCTGGTTCCATGACAAATCCTTTGCTGTCCAGGGCCAAGCCTATCAGAGATGGCAGAAGTACCTCTGCAATAAAATATTATCATGGTTTAAGAAATATATTTCTCAGTTTTATATTCCCACTGAAACACTCCAAGCCATGTGCAACTCTATCATTCTGCCTCCTGCTCACCCTCCTGCTGCAGTGGGCTGAAGAGAAGAATTGGAGGCACAAAAGATAAAAATCACTGATTGAGATAAAAAACAATTTACTGAAAACAGCAATTAAAAAGGACAATGAACAGAAACAATGCTAATGACATTACAAGAGAAAAGGTGGATGAACCCACACGCTATTGCTTATCCCCCATGGAAGACCCCTGGCAGTGCCTGACTGCTCCCTCTGCCACACTACACGACCCAGAAGGGAGCTTTTTCCCCACCTCTGGAAAATGATGTGAGGTTGTATAGAACAAACTCCAAGTCCTAGTCATGCCCCTTTCTAGCTACAACAAAATTTAAGCCTGTCCTGGCTGGAACCAAGACATATATTGTCTTGGTTTGAAAAGATAGGTATCTGCTAAGGAAGGCAGGAGCCTCCCTTGAAATGGAGAATGTAAACCCCCTCCTTCCAAATTTTGAAATTAAGGGGCTCTCAGGCAAAGATATGGGAATAGGAATAACAGTTCTTTACTAGGAAAATTAAAAATACAAATGCAATAGTTATAAATAAAGAAACCACTGACAGAGTCAGAATACAACCTGACACCCTGTTGGTCAGGGTGTTGGTAACAGTCCAGTTAAATGGTGGCTGCAGTCCTGCTGGAGTGGCAGATGTCATTCTGTTGAGGCAGTGATCCTGTAGAAAGGTGTAGTTTTTCTCTGAAGGTCCAGTGGTGGTGTAGATGGGCCTGGTCTTCCTCTGGGAAACCACTGGTGAAAAAAAGCTGTTCCTCTGAGAATCCAGTGGGAAAAGGCTGCTCAGGTGTTCCACGTCTCACATTTTTATCCAGGTAGGAATTCCTGGCTCCTCCCCCTGGGCGGAGCATCTCACAATGAGACTCAGCGGCCCATCAACCGAAGATATCTCCATGAGGGAGGATTGGTTGTGGAAAAGATAAAGAAAACTGCCTCACCAAGTTTTATCAGGTGGCCCAATTAACAGAAGATAACTGCCTCACCTCTGATAGACGGGAATAGAATACACACCCTTCCCTCCAAGATACATATTTAAGGAGAAAAGCAAAAGATACAGTGCAGAAGTAGTTCTCAGAGAAGAGTGAGGTGAGTATATGTGAGATGAACATAAGTGAGATGAACAGCTCTACAGACACCAAGGTAAGTGTAGGAGGGCAAGGAGGTGCTCCAGGTGCCATAGCTGGGATTACCCAGCAGCCCATGATGAAGCAGCTGTGTCCCCACAGCCAATGGAGGTCCACAGGGATGCACAGATCCACCTGCAGCCATGCAGGAGACCCACACCAGAGCACATGGAGGCCTGAAAGAGGTCTTTGACCCCATGGGTAGCCTGCACTGGAGCAGGCTTCAGCTGAGGACCTGCAGACCCATGTAAAGAGAAGCCCATGCTGGAGCAGGTTTCTTGGTAGGACTTGTGATCCCCTGTGGGACCCACGCTGGAGCAGGCTGTTTTGGAAGAACTGCACTGTGTGGAAGTGTGACCCATGTTGCAGCAGTTTCTGAACTGTGGCCTGTGGAAAGAACTCACATTGCAGAGGTCCATGGAGCACTGTCTCCCATGGAAGGGACCCACATTTGAGCAGAGGAAATACTCTTCTCCCTGGTCAGTGGCAGAAACAACCTGTGATGAACTGACTATTACCCCCATTCCCTGTCTCCCCACACTGCTGGAGGAGAGGAGGTAGAGTCCAAGAAGGAGGGAGGGGTAGGGGGAAGGTGTTCTAAAGCTGCTCTGATTCCAATTCAATTAAAGTCTGGTTTGCCCTTGATAGTAGTCGGTTTGTGATTTCTCCCTGTCCTTATCTCAACTCATGAACCTTTCATTGCATTTTCTCTTCCTTATCCAGTTGTGGAGGGAAGTGATAAAGCGGCTTGGTGGTTACCTGGCATCCAGACAGGGTCAGTCCACCATAACAACATTTGTAGGACAGTGACAGTTGTGATTGTGGATTTTACAGAAAAAATAGCAACCTATATGTAGCAATTTACATTTGATTATTGCAGAAAATGTTCATATTTACATATAAAAATATGCACAGATAAATGTGCAGTAGAAAAAGTTTGGAAAAGATGAATGGGAAAGGAACTGAACTCCAGTTCTTTAATTTAGTAAAACTAAAACTTTCCATTAACACATCTCCTTCTTCAGGTTTTCTTATTTCATTTTCTTACATATTGGTAGTCCCAGAGCTATAGACAGCTGAAATGTCCATTTAAAACTTTCTGTTCATAATTTGTTACTACCAGAGCAACCAGCACCTGCTGATTCCCAGGGTACACCAATAAGTGCAGTCTGCAGGCTGAAACAGCTGGCACCACTATTTAACATGATCAGGATTTACATTTAAAATGTAATCGGTATTATATTATGTTTCAGTAAGTACTTTTCATCATGTGACCATCTGTTTCTGCAGTTGGAATTTTGTGCTTCCCTTGATAGCTGCCCTCAAAAAACCAAAAAACATCAAACTCAAACCAACTGAAGGTCATGCTGGGTATTCTACAGCAAGCCTCTTTACTGAACACTAAGGAAGAAAATTGCCTAACATGGTTTAGTCCTGATGGGCAGCTCAGCACCACACAGCCCCTTGCTCACTTACCTTCCCACTGGGATAGGGAGGAGAATCCAAAGGGTAAAATTGGAAAAACTCAAGGGCAGAGGTAAAGCCAGTTTAACAAATTAACGAAAGCTGTGCATGCAAGCAAAACAAAATAAGGAATTTATTCACCTCTTCTCATGGCAAGCAGGAAAGCCAGGCTCCATCACGTGTAACCGTTATTTGGAAAGAAAATGCCATCACTCCAAACATCCTGCCTTCCTCCTCCTTCCCCCAGCTTCAGTTTGTGTCACCTGTCACAGCTGTGGTCCCTCTGAAATCCTTGTGCTTTCCAGCATGCACAGCGGTGGGGCAGCATGAGAAGCAGGAAAGGTCTTGATGCCTTATAAGCACTAAATAATTAAATCATAAAGACATTCCTGTGCTATCAACACTGTTCTCATGACATATCTAAAACATTACACCATATGACCTAAACGAAGAAAAGTTACTTCTCTACCCTAGCCAAAACCAGTAAACCTAAGAACAAACATTGGCTTCTTAAATATCACTAAAGGTACCATTAATATTTCACAAAGAGGCCCAAGCAATATTAAGTAACTAAGTTGAAAACTGATATCTGAAACTTGCCCATTCATAGCATCAGAAAATTACAAAAAAACAAAACCCAGAACACTGGCCACAAAAGGCTGACAGACGGAAGTGGTGCAGTATCATTCATAAGTTATTTCCTGATACAACACATGGATAATTTGGCTATGTTCTTGGGAAGTGGAGAACATGTATATGAGTCCTCTTAGAGAGAAGATGATTTCTGTTACTGGAAAGAACTACAATCAGTTACCAATTTGTCAACAAGGGTAAAATTTACTAATTGGCAGTACCAGCACTTCAAAAGCCAAAGTGTTTTGCTTTTTTTCAAAGGCAAGCCATATGCACCAACTCTAAGAGTAGTATTGCAGAGTAAAGGAAGTTCTGGCTCCATCACTCCAAGGTTTGAAGGGGAGATCACAATTAACTCTGTGTCTTAGAAATGCCAACAAAATTCTGAAACTGAACAGAAATAAATTGAAAACTCAATATATGGGTCATTGTGCTAAGACCCCATTAATTGAAATAGAATAAAACCATCATATTTTTAGCAATGTTCTTGAATCTTTGGGGAAAAAAAATTAAAATAATTCAATTTTTTTTAATATAAAGCAGAAAATAGTTTCCTGTACTGTTTCTGTTGCTTGTGTATGACACTAAGCTGGGAGTATGTGTCGATCTGTTGGAAGGTAGGATGGCTCTGCAGGGAGACCTGGAACGGTTGGATGGATGGGCAGAGTCCAATAAGATGAAGTTTAGTAAATCCAATTGCAGAGTCCTGCACTTCGGCCACAATAACAGCATTATAGACTGGGGACGGTGTGGCTGGACAGTGCCCAAGCAGAAAGGGACCTGGGGGTGCTGGTCGACAGCCGACTGAACATGAGCCAGCAGTGTGATCTGGTGGCCAAGAAGGCCAAGGGCATCCTGGCCTGTATCAGGAACAGTGTGGCCAGCAGGAGCAGGGAGGTCATTCTTCCCCTATGCTCGGCACTGGTGAGGCCACACCTCGAGTGCTGTGTCCAGTTCTGGGCCCTCAGTTTGGGAAGGACATTGAGACACTTGAGCGTGTCCAGAGGAGGCAACGAGGCTGGTGAGGGGCTTGGAACACAAACCTTGTGAGGAACAACTGAGGGAGCTGGGGGTGTTTAGCCTGGAGAAAAGGAGACTCAGAGGTGACCTTATCACTCTCTACAGCTTCCTGAAAGGTGGTTGTAGTCAGGTCGGGGTTGGTCTCTTTCTCAGGCAGCAACTGACAGAACAAGAGGACAAAGTCTTAAGCTGCACCAAGGGAAATATAGGCTGGATATTAGGAAAAAGTTTTTCAGGGAAAGAGTGATCAAGTACTGGAATGGTCTGCCCAGGGAGGTGGTGGAGTCACCATCCCTGGATGTGTTTAAAAAAGGATTGAACATGGCACTTGATGCCCTGGTTTAGTTGAGGTGTTAGGGCTGGGTTGGACTCGATCTTGAAAGTCTCTTCCAACCTAGTGATTCTGTGGTTCTGTGAAATTACTTCACACAAGAATTTTAAATTATTGTACTAATCCTGACAAAGAAACAAATAGCTATTCTGCTCTTCTGCAAGCAGGAAAAGGGAAAAGTTCTATCAGAGCATTGCACTCCTGTTCAGAGTGAGATATTCTGAGAACAGCTAACCAGTGACAAAGTTTTGCCAGCTGCAGACAATTTGTGTTTTGAAGCAATTTTGGTGGTGCTGCAGACTGACGCAGACATTCCATAGCAGTAATTTTGTGGCAGCTCTGGTCTGATCCCATGGCCTAAATGTCCTTTAGCAACTGGAGCATTAAATGCTACTTTTTGGTGCATCTTTTAATTTGATTTCAGCCATGATGAGTGGAGGCAGTTGAGGGATTTTCTTTGAAAGCACAATTCTGACACTAAAAAGAAAAAATTAACAAATCAATATATATGAAAATACCTTTAGTGCTCCTCTTGTAAAGCCAGAATTTTATTACTTTTGCTGTATTTGAATTTTTAGTTGTGTGTAGCAGTATTCAGAAATTTGTGAGTCTGATTAAAGTTGAGCTATAATAAAAATTGGAAAAAAATATAATCAAGTTTAGAAAAAGAAAATATTATTTTATTTAATTGCTCTTTAAAACCCTATAAGAAGAAAATTGCCTCATTTTTTTTTTATTATTATTGAGGTTTTAAAAATTTACCTTCATAAGAAAACTTGGCTGAATCAAAGACTGATGGCTCAAAACATGACAGAGCTGTATAATCATCATAGTGCCTATTTTTTATGGTATGTTCTTCACACCACATTTTCAAAGCTTCCTGTGGCAACTATGTTTGTTATTTGCACAACGGACAGCTTGCCAGTTTTAATTATAATCCACATGCAATTACAAATTAGCTGTTGAACAAACAGGAGAATCTCAGTGAATGTATAATCAAGTGTTTGGTTATATTAAAAGTTGTTTGTTATGGCTAGTAAGGGATTATTTCCTTTATTTCATTACTGTGGTGATAATATTTCTATTTACCTACAATGAAATGTCTTTCATTGCCTTCTATAATGGCTCTTCTGCCATTTTGCAGTTTTGCTGCAAATTCCTTAAAATGAAAAAAAGAAAACTTAAACATTTAGATTACTTTAACAAAGACCAAGAAAAAAAGAATGTGCAAATATATAAATAATCAAGACCCCAAGCAACAAAACTCAGGCATGGTTGTTCGTACTGTATACCCTCATGTGGTGCTTTATTTGGAATTTAGTCTTCATGGTTGCAGAAAAGGGGATAAACAGAATCTTTTATTCAATGGCTAGGGATGCTCATGTAGGGAAAATAAATGTCTGCCCAAAGGTCATGATCACTTCTGCTGAGAACTAGAAGAAATACTATTTGTAAAGTCTACTCTTCCCAAAATCTAGTCTTTGGGGTTTTATACTGAAAACAAAAAGGATTTGTAGTATTTAGTTTCTCTCTTTCTGTATTAGTATTTCCTCCATAAGAAAAGTCTCCTGAAATTCTGCAACTTCTAGACTAACAGGAAATATCCCTTGAAGATTAAAAAAAAAGCATTAGAGGAGTTGCCTGATAGATCTAAATTAGCTCATGAAACCTAAGTGGATATTTACTTTCAAAAAAAATTGCAAGTGTATATAGAATGACTCATAAAAGGTTAAGGAGTTGGAACAGACCTTAAAGATCGTCTAGCTCCAAACCCCCTTGCCCTGAGCATAGACACTTCCCACTAGACCAGGTTGCTCAAGACCTTATCCAGCCTGGCCTTGAACACTGCCAGGAGAGCTCACAAGCTCCCCGAGCAACCTATTCCAGTGTCTCATCACCCTCACAATGAAGAAGTTCTTCCTAATATCTAACCTAAATTTCCCTCTTTCAGTTTGTACCATTACTCCTTGTCCTGTCACTACAGTTCCTGGTGAAGAGTCCCTCTCTGGCTTCCCTGCAGGTTCCCTTCAGATACTGGAAGGTGCTATGAGGTTTTCACACAACCTTTTTTCCAGGCTGAAGCTGAACCCACCTTTCTTAGCATGTCTTCACAGGGGAGGGGTTTCTGTGCACTTAAAACTTCATGGCCCTATTCTGGACTTGCTCCAATATTAAAATTAAATATATCAATGTATGATATTTATTATATCAATGTATGATAAATAAAGCAGTCAGGCATCCCTGACTTATTTCACTTTTGTGATTGCCTTTGCAATGCTTATGAAGAATCATTTTCTATGCTTGTTACAAATTGTACATACATTCATTACAGTGGAATGGAACCCTGAGCACAGGTTACTCTGTCCTAGGTGCACAATCCAGTGTTTTGAGTCGTGAAGTTTCATCACATTATTAGGAATGTATGTACAATTTGAGAACCAATTCCTGATCCATAAAGCACAAAATTATTTTCCAGTGCTGGCAGTAATTTTACAGGTTTTCCACAATGGACTTTTAAGTGACTTGCAGTGGACTAACATGTGATTTTAATTTTACTTCATGTTTTACATATAGAATTTTAATTCTTCAATGGATTTTTGAATTTGTAACAAGTATATTCTCAGTTTTACATAGAGCTGCAGAAGAAAAATCTTAGTCTACACCAAGCTAAAGGCAGCTTACCTACCATGTTACATGATAGTTTGGCTATAAGAAATGCAAAGAAAAGTCAGTCTCAGTCAGATTTGAGGCAACTAATTCAGGCAGGAATATTATGAATGAATTACAGCACTTGTGATGCACACTATTTACTGGCTCCAGAGAAATGTATGCATTCTTTGGGAAAGGGTGTGAAGTCCCTACTTTTTGTTGGGAGTGGGAGTGAGTTTACAGCACTGTGAACTGCTCTCCTGTGAAGAGGTTGGGATGTTGAACTGAAAAAGTCTTCCTGAGGTGCTGGCTCTAGACCTCTTCTTTCATGGGCAAGCATATTATACAATGCAATTTATAAACTAAGCAAGCTTCTTAATAACAGTTGAAGAAATCTCCATCCATTAGAAAACTTCCGTAACTACTCTGATAGTAAATAAGGCATTTAATTTCTATTCTGTTTATTCATGGCCAATTGACACCCATTCATCCTTTTTACTTGTAGTTTAAATAGCTCACATATCTTCCTAGTGTTTATCTTTTCTGCTTTTCCAGACCCACCCCCTAACCCCCATATATTTAGATTGAACAATCATGTAAGAATTTGATTGGACCTCAATTTTCCAGGTTTAATGAGCCAAAGCTTTTATTTCTTCCATCAAGATAAATCTCCATTGTCCTTATTATTTTGTAAACCTTCTGTGCATTGATTCCAGTCAAAATGCAGGTCTCTGGATACAGGTGACCTTGCAAATTTTTCCCTTTCTTGGAATGTTAGCTGCAAGTCATCACTGAGCCATTGACTGAATCATATTGTCTATTAATTATATCCTTTAGCCAGATATTGCATTAATATCTGTCTCTTTAATTTTTTTTTTCCTCCTTTTCCCCCCAGTTAATCTGAAATCTTTTGCAAATTATCACTTGCTCTTGACCGAGATCTAACCACATTTTCCAAAACTACTTTTTTGTCCAGCTTCTCTTTTGCACATTACCTACACAATGTCAAAATATGTATCACATTTTATTTTAGTAACTATTTGATAAATGAATATGCCACAACACTGTGGAATAACTGGGCTCTACTATTTATTAACAGCATTTTTTCTTTAATATATATTTTTGAAACTGCAATTCTGCCCTGAAAATTATTTCTGATATCATGTATTTCTCTAGTAAATAGAGAAAAATTACCAAAATTTGACCTATGGGAATTTATAAAAGTTTTTCACTCCTTAGACTTCATGTGAACAACGACAGAGTGTTGGGAGCTTTAAGCAAGGCAAGCAAAGTAAAACTTTATCAATGATCTTCGATTTCTTCAACACAACATGCACAAGCCTGAGCAAGTTGTAGAAATGAGCTCAGTGGCAGAACTAAGCCAGACTGTGCAAATCTTTTCAGATTTCTTTATCTTTAATGAGGACCTGGAGTGTGAAGAATGCATTGAGGTAGAGCAGCTTCTAAACACTTTTGCTTCTTAGTACTCTATTATTCTTCACATCTTCAAGGAATGAGGGAGGGGAGGGCAGGAGGTGCTCTAGGCATGAGAGCAAGCATTCCCCTCAAGCCCAAGAAGAAGACCGTGGTGAAGCAGGTTGTTTTCCTGTAGTCCATGAAGGATCACACCAGAGCAGATATCCATAAGGCAGCTCATGGAAAGCCTATTGCAGGGGCAAGTTTTCTGTCCGGAACTGAGGTACCTGGGGTACCTACACTGGATAAATCTGTTCCTGAAGGACTGTATACTTTGGAAAGGACCCTCTCTGGAGAAATTCCTGCAGAGATATGTGGAAAGGACTTATGTCAGAGAACTTCATGAAGCACTGTGTCCTGTGGAGAAGAGATCAGCGTGAGGCAGAAGGTGTGGCAGTGGTGAAGTGTTATGACCTGGGAGCAAAGCCTTTCTCCATCCCTCCTAAATGACATAGAGTTTGCAAATCCATCACACAAGACAATGCTGCGTTTAAAATCTTACATTTTTTAAATGAACAAATCTTTCCTTCAAGAACGAAAGCTGGAGCCCTTGTCATCTGCGCCTCTAGATCTGCCCCATCCTGTCTCAGTTTATATGTATGTTGCTGCCAGTGCTTATCACCCTGTTTTCATGAAACTTTGCCAATATTGTTTTATGTGGCACTCATGTATAATTTTCACTACATATGTGTAACTGGGCATTTTAGAAGTGCCAGAAGAAGTCACATTTAGAAGTCACATTAATGTATGAGTGCACAAATCACATTAATGCATAGTTATTATATTTAAACAAGTGAGAGTCTTTACTAAGTTCAGTCATGAGATGGCTTCAATTTATTTGTGCATATTATGACTTTTCAGAACTTCCCCTTCTGCCACAAGATAATTAGATTAGTCCAATGATGTGAAGCGAATGTCCTGTACCTGATGCACAAATGCTTTGATCAAAATTGTTATCTCAACCTCTCTCTTGAGACCCACATTGGACTCCAATTAGATATGCTGGCTTTAAGAGCAGAAGGAAATTGAACTCCAATAAGCCACAGCTCTTCTCCCTCACCTTCTGGTAAGAGAGGGACAAAACCACACAGCCTTAAACTTCACCCTGTACCCAGACATTTGTGTATACTATTTCGCTAACACCTAGACAAAAACTCCATTTCACTGGGTAGTGAACACATGTTCTTCATTGAACAAGACCATGACCACAACAGATTTGCTAACCAAAATTTCTTGACAAAATGTGAGCATGTAGGTCTGTAAATAATTTTCTGGGTTTTTTTTATCTAAATCAAAATAATTCTGTGTACTATAGTTTGTGAGATACATCTTTAACATTATGGAAGAAATAAAGATCATACATGCTGGTATAATGCTTCAGACTATATATAAAATATTTAAATTTTTGGTGGGGGGAAAAGACTCTACCTTAAAACTTCTTTTTAGAAAGTTTCTTTGTCTTTTAGAAGGCTGATGTAAGTTTAGAAGAGGCTTCCTAATCCAGCAACAGAAAGTGTTTCATTAAAGGGAAATGAGATACCAACATCGATGTAGGAGATTCAATTTGGATGCCTTTAGAAAGCTAGCTACAAAACATAGAGTTTAAATTGCAAACACAGCCTCAACTGGCAAAATTGAGAACTATAGCTTGACTGTGCTGAGAATAATATGTTAAAGCTAGTCCTATATTCTCCTGCAGTAAATTTTCAAACTTAAGTATAAAGAATTCTAAGTACAAAAGTAGTAAATTTCCTTCTAGGTTCCCCTTACCCATCCATTATATTGGTTTATATGTGAAGTACACACAGTATATGCCACCATTACAAAATGCATTCAAATCTCAGGAAGCCAAATATGCATTGAAACTTGGATAAAGATGATCAAAACCTTATGATTCACACATGGTTTCCAGAAGTGCTCAACATTTATACTGAGCTGGGCAAAAGACTGACTATGAAAAATGGCCTCACATTTTATCTTCATGGTTTTTATGAACCCTTAAAGGAAAATATGATTCATTTCTCTGAGCAGCAATTAGCTCAGGAAGTCATCTTCATATGATTACATTTTGCTGCAAAGGATAAGATGAATCTGACCTTATTTTTAATTCTTTTTTTCCTTGTATCCATTTTGTTTGTCCTACTGTTCTCTGTCAATGCCAAGTTGCTTATATGATTTCTAGTATCCTGTTTCTCTGAATTAGGATTTCAGTAAAATCGCTATCAGCCTATGGGAAGGAAAACCAATCTATCTAAAGTGTAGTATTATCAATATTCAGAAACCCTGGGCAGCCTGTCAGATCTATTACTTCAGATTTAATTCAGTTAGAGAATAACAATGTGTGACTTAAAATTAAAATGTGCTATTCAGCAAATGTCAGAGTTTGTCAGAAGTTCTTATCTCCATAAAAGACAACGAACTCTGTGTCTTTGTGGATGTATTTTAAGCTTGAGAGAATGTATAGCCATCTTTAGGACATTTCAGATTTGAAAATATGACTAAAAGAATAAAACAGACACCTTGATTTGAATGAACTAGAGCATCTCCTGGGTCTCTCCACCACTCACAGGGAATTGAGGTCCTTATCATGCCCTGAATGTCTTAACTTTTAGAAATTTGTAATGGACTAAAATTGTACCCACATTTACTGTGGGTCATTAAAAACAATTCACCTTGCTTGATAAAAGTACAAATTGAGAAGAACTAATATACTTGGTGGTGATCTACCCTATCAAAAGTAAAAGAAAAATCAGTTCAGATTTACACTGAAAAGACAGTCTAATACAAATAAGGACCAAATATATATACATAATTCAAAGCTGAACATCAAGAAAATTTGTATTTAACGTTGTCCAGATTTTGTCATAGCCTCTGGAGGTAACTTTGCTGCATGACTCATTGTTTAGGAAAAAAATGTAGGAGATAAAAAAGGGGACAGAATAAACAATACAAACAAGTCCTCAGATCAAAGTCCATGGCTGATGAAAGATTCCATTTTCTAGATTAATAAAGAAGAATTGAACACCTTATTTTCCTGAAGACACACCTCTTGTATTGGCTGCTTTCCATAGAGCATATGAGCTCTAGGTCCTCAGGTGTAAGAAATCAGGGAAGGAAGGCAATAGACCAGCATGGCTGAATCAAGACTTGCTGACTAAACTAAGGGGCAGAGGGAATTGCACAGGCAGTGGAAGAGGGGCAGGTGTCCTGGGAAGACCATAGGGATGCTGCCAGGTTGTGCAGGGATTAGGTCTTGAAGGCAAAGGTTCATCTGGAGCTTACTCGAATGTAAAGAATTATAAGGAGGGTTTCTACAGGCATGTAAGCCAGAAAAGGAAGGTCAAAGAAAGCATACTTCCTCTAATGAGGTAAACTTCATCAAATAATAATTGTTATTGGCTGAATTAGAAAAGTTGCAACAGTGGCATATTTAGTCACTGACCTATATTTTTTGAACTTTAGAGAACACACATACGATGTAATTTAGCTGTATAGAACTTCCATTCTTTGAGCTTATAAACAAGCTCTCATAAAAAATAAAAACATGATTTTCCATGTAAGGATAGGATACTAAGCTTACTAAGTAGATTTTAGATGTAACAGCAGTAGACACTCTCTTCTTGATTAAGATTAGGAGAGAGTACCGCATGTTGTTAAATATTGGTGTCCTACTGCCTTTTCAATATTACTTAATTATAATATTCTATTCACTTCATATGCAAACCTATGTTCAAACATGAGCGTCAAAAGTAAATCTATGATCATCAAAATTTCAAAATCATCATTCTGTGTATACATATTGCAGAATGATTCCAAAAGTCAAAATTATGTTTCTTGAAAGCTATCTGATCTCATTTTAAATTCTAGTTCTTGGCTAATCCACCACCACCTGGGGTGAGGGTTTCAATGTTTAATTATCTTTACTGCTAGGAAATCATATCTTATTTAAAGCTTAATTTTATCTCACCTTAAATTCAAGGCATTGGATCATGTAGTCCCTTTATCTGCAAGTCTTAAAAAAGGACTGTAATTGCTTATACATTGTGCATAGTGACCAAGTTATGTTTCCCATACTTTCTTTCACAAAATGACCAGACTGAAGCCTTCGAGTCTCGCAGCTAAGACCTTCTCCTGGTATTTAGATACTTCTTACATTTCTTCTGTTGACTGAAGTATGTCTTGACATATTTCTTCTTGAAGTTTTGTCATCTGAATCAGACATAACATTGTAGAAACAAGCTTTCCAATTCTCTTCCTCTCAATTTAAAATAAAAAAAAAATATTCTCTGAAGGACTACAGTACAACAGCTAAAACATTGAACATAGAATTCATGGGGTAATGGCCGTTTATGAACACCCTCAAGTTCTTCTCTGTATTGCTGTTAACCTGTAGTTCCCTGTTCTAAAAACATTGTTTATGTTCTTTCCACCAAAAATGTTATTATATTAAGATTCTTCTTCTAAAATATGTTTGGCTCAACAGTGCTCATTTATTGGAATACTTCGGATCACTCCATAAAATTTATAACTGTTTTTTATTTACTGCTCTATAAATGTGTGTCACATGAAAGTTTTATTGCAGAGGCATTTTATAAACTGGGTAGCAGTGAAAGCATTGGGAAAGATAAAAGAACAGTGTTACTACCAACAACTGCATTTGGAGATCTATCAGCAAGACTATTTTTAATCTAAAAATACTGATTAACTCAATTGAATAAATATATAAAAATTACAATGTATTTCTAATTAGATACATTAGATACATTTTTGTCTTCACATTTTATTATAACCTTTATAATCTGTCCAGAAACAAATACCAAAAAAAAGTACTTGATGAGGCTTAACTTTCATTAGATATTTCTGAGAGCATTAACAGTAATTTTTCATTTTCATTTTTTTTTAATAAAAATTCCTAAATAACTGTTCAGTTACTCTGGTGTTAGGCTAATCAAACTGGACTTCCTTTAGACAACATTTTCCTGTCACCTGTGCTCTGTTGCTTTTCTTCCAAGAAATAATATATAGAATAGCTTTTCAACCTGTGAAGGACTTGAATATTCTACCTTTAATTCTCTCTTGTGCTCTTTCTCACCTTATCAGGAACACCATATATTTCATATATGAAGGTGAAGGTGCAACTATTGATGGTGAAAGGTTACATTAAAATGAGTAATAATTTTGCAAAAAGTAACAACAAATAAAGGAATCCTAAAATAGTAGAAGCATATAAATGACCACTGAAAGGACCTTCACGATATCTCTGAGTCCTGCTTTCAGCTGGAAAGAGTATTGTCACCAATGATTGCCTCTCAAGATCAGTTCACCCTGGGGAAAATCTAACCAAAATTCCAATTTTTATTAGACTTTTCAGATGATTGCTTATAGCCAACACTTTCTAGACAGGACTTGAAAACCATGCATTATGTATATCTCCAAAATCTCTCTGGCTAGCCTGTTTAAGCACTTATGCACTCACTTGCCAGTGAAGAATTTTTTGTTTCCTAATGTCCAGTGTAAACAACACAAACCACAAAAATTTCCTGTTTCTGTTTTGCTTGTCAATAGCAAGAACAGTTTGGTTTCATCATCTTCATTTCTTCAAGAAGATTTATGTAGGTTTTGCCTTGCCCCCTAGCCTCTGCTCCCTGAGTTAAGTAAACCTCTTCTTTAATGTCAGATGCTCAGACTCTTAACTACCTCAGTAACAGCCTGGACACTCAACATCATTCTTACATCAGCCTGGGCAGGAGGAAGAGATTCTATCCCAGGTACGGCTTCCCCAGATTTATGAAGAGGGAAATGATAAAAACTCTGCTTGCTGAACTGAAGTTCAGTAAGTTTCTGCTTGCAGAGCCCTGAGATTGATCAGAGTCTCTCTGGATTAACACTGGCATTTTAATGGTTCCCTCTTATTCAGTGTCTGTTCATTGTTGGGCTCCACTGAGGGCTGCCAATCAGTCAAATCATTTAAAATTGCCCCTCAGAGTGGAATAGTCCAGTCAATTTTAAGTCCTATTTACATAGGACTGCTTATCCATCCCAGTTTTTGAAATTATCAAAAACCTCACTTAGATTATGTCTGCCATGCTCCACTCATGAAATTAACCAATTTCTTCTTCACAGGTGTCCTGGTACTACGTATGTGTAGTATTACATCTATCAGAAAGACTGTAAGATAAACCATGCAAGTGATTTACATGTCCTGAGCAGGACATGTACCTTCTAATAGTCCATTACAATTGAAAGACTACATAAATTTAAAGAATATTTTTCTACATGCATTAAATGTAAGTTCCGGTGTCTGTAGGGGATATATTTATATTCTTAAGAGTAACCAAGAATTTCCTTTAAAATCAAAGAAGAAAAATAAGCATTCTGGAACAATTTTTCTGATCTCTTACATTTCTTCATTAGGATGAGAAAAATCAGACCCTAGAAAGTGTCTATTTCTCTCCTTCAACTGCAAAAGGAAGATTCCACAGAGGATCTTGGCAACATGTACATGTGGGTCCTGTAGCTGATGTCATCCATCAACTGTAGCAGTAAAAATTATCTTCAAGGACAATGGAAAAAAGCCCAAACCACAAAAAAATAAGCAAAACTAAAAAAAAAATAAAAGGGGGAAAGGGAGAAGAAAATAAAAAATATTCCCTGTAACCAGTAAAAAAAGACAAAAAATGGGTACCTGTCTAGATTAATATCTTTTTTTTGGCAACTTCCCTATTCCAAAAACCACTTCCTCCATAAACCCATGCTAAAGTAACTGCATCATTTCCACAGTCGTGTTGCTCTGATTTCTTATAGTAGTATAGTGCAAGAGGAGCATGCTTTGACCAGTTGCAGATTTTGCAGAGACAATTGACTTTTAAAGCAATAAGCATTATTGTGAAATGCTTAAGGATATTTCGCTAGTGCTAATGTACTAAATCCTGTTTGTTCTATAGTATAAGTTTGCAAAATAAAAATTATGAAGTAAGGTCTGTAAAATGGGGGATAAAAAAGAAAACAATACAAACATGATTTGAAATCAATTCTTCAAAATCACACTATAGCCATATTTATATTTTAAACAGTCACCAAGAATTTCCTTCTGCTGGTAGGAATTGCAAAACCAGATGGTTAAGTATACTTTAGAATATGAGGGTAAGATGTATTTACAGTGGTATGTAGGGGCATGTAGGTGGAAGGTTATAAACTTCCTTATAAGGAAGGTTAATATAATATAAGGTTATAAGGAGACGCTGCAACATTATGAGCTAAAGAGATTGAAATTGAAGCTATTTAGGTCAAAGAAGTTTTCCACGGGAGTCTAGGCAATTATCTTTGATGTATGTCTACTCTTTAGATGTCTGAAATTGGAGGGAAGAATCCGTGTTTTTCTCAGTTCCTTAGTTAGAAAGCATGAGTGTCTGTTTTTCCCTTTTCTTTCCACATTTGCACTTATTAAGACAGCTAGGTTGTCTCAGTCCTTCAATTATTCTAACTTGAAGCATCATGCTTATAAAAAGGAAGTCTTTAGCACTTCCACAGCATAAATTACTACACCTCTTAAGCCCTGTTTTAAACTTACACTCTTTTTTGATAAATTCATAAGAATCAAAATTAAGCAGAAGTAATAGTTTATTCAAAGTATTTCTCATTATTATATACTCAGAAAAAAACAAAGGGTAAAATTTTGGCCTTTTGAGAAGGACAGAGAAATACTTTGCCCAGCACTGAGCAACAGGCAGAATAAATGACAATGTAAAGTTAATTGTTAATTAGGATCCTAGAATGTTGACCTTTATGTAGCAAATACAAGGATTTCTGTTAACAGCAGCAACCTAATTTAAAGAAGACTTTGGTGCACATAGGATTTACACAAAGTGTCAATATACTTTGATATCCTGGTAGAACAATTTTGAAAATTATGTTCATCAGTTAGAAAGAGTAGAATAATTCTTAATCTTATCCTATGGTTTCTATTAGTATCTAAAACTTGGGTCTCTATTGATGAAACGAAAAGGTGCAATATGTCTACACATGGTGATTTTTAGTTTCTGTAGATCAAGGGTGCATGGACTTATATGTCTTGATTAAAGCCCCCAAATTATGTAAGTGGTCAGTGCTTTTTGTTGTGAAAGAGTAGCAGTTACATTAAATTTCCAAAGGTTAAGCTGGAAACTTATAGCTTAGAAATTACTATTTCAGATGGAAGACAAGGAATAACTTCATAAAATATTTATAAAGCAGGAGTAAAAATGAAATAGAGAACAAGGACAAAAAAAGACATAGATTAGTATAAAGGATGGGGACAGAGTAAAAAAGCTACAGCAAATAGGTAAACAAGTTCTTTCATTTCAGTGAGGAGATAATGGTAAAGAGAGAAAGTAAGAGAATAAGAGAAAAGCTTATAAATGATGAGGGAGATTAAAAAAATGTTTTATTTTTCATCACTGGGCCAGAAAATAGGTAGCATTAATATATAACAGATTAAAGGAGAAACTTCATTGTGGCACAGTCAGTGCTTGTCAGTCTTTTGCAATCTTTTGGACAATTCCACACCTAGTGACTGACACACACGTTGGTTGCTTTCATAAACTGCCCACAGAGTTCATTCATCAAGTAGCAAACTTACAGTAGTAATGAAAACTCTATGGTCTCAATCCACAGCCTACCAAAATTAATAGGAGCAATTCAAACAGGAGTGTTCACAGCACTTTTCTAAAGTATTTCCTGAGAGCGGCAGTCAATGGCAAACTCTAAGCCTGATAAGAGTACTATGTCTAAAGAAAAATCCTGGTGAGTCCTTTCCTAAATAGTAACATGAAATGTATTTCTAGTTGGAGGGGCGGTGTGTGTGTGTGTTGGTGGTGGATGATTGGCTTCATTTGGAAATGTACTCTTTGAAAATGTAAAGTAATATTAAAAAGGTAACATTAAAAGCATTAAGTGGATTGAAGGAATATTTATATTGCCTGCTAAAAATATCTTTTAAATTTATATTTTTCATTTATTTTAGACCTGTATTGCCGTTTTCCAATATTTTTAACATTTTAATAAATAAGGCTGTATTTTAAAATGTGGACTTATGTGCCCTCAATATTCCTAATAAACCAGAATGTTAAATCCTTAATTAAAAAAAAAAAAAATCAAAATATAATGTATGTACATTTTGCTAGTATATCTGGCAGAAAGATTAAGGTCCACAGAGAAAGTAGCATAGAGGAATGATGACAGTGGGGGTGCCCAAATTGTGCCCTGCTCTATCTTACTCCTTTGCACAGTGACAGGAGCCCTGGGGGCCCTGAGGTGGAGAGGACACTGGGTTCCAGAGGCAGCTAATGAGTGCTTGGGTTCTGTTGCTAGAGGATCCACACTGCACCTATGAGTACCTGTGTGCACATTCCCACTAAAGACCTTTTTCCTGATTAGACAGAGAGGGGAACGAGGTGAAGCCATCAGCACTGACTGTTCCTGTTTGTGCTGTTCTGTGGGGCTGGGTGTGCGTATATCCACAGACATGTGTTGTGTGTCTTTGTGCCTGGTGGGATTACACATGCTGGACCCAAGGATACCGATCTGTGCTGTCCTTGCCTCCACCTGACTACCAGATTTGCAATTCCCTAGCCTGTTCCTGAAGAGCAATTTATAAAAGATAATTCAGGGGATGTTCAATTTTTATTAAATGTTGCATGAAGGTAATGAAGCTCTGATGAAGTTTTCAGAAATTCTTCGTACATATAGTTAGTGTGTTTACAGAGCACCTAATGACATTTAATAAAGCATATCAGAAAGTGCCTGAAGCAAAGGTCTTCACAACAAAAAGGGGGCCTTGGTGATAAAAAAAATATTTTGACTTAAGCTTTAAATTTTCTGACAATATGAATGTGCAGTCCAGTAAGTAAAAAACTTTATGGATATAGACTAGAATCTTTTAACTAGAGGATGGAAAAACGAATCCAAGCAATGAAATAATAATTTTAATTCTAAAGAAATGTGGTTAGAATTTCTAAACAATTAAAAGTGGGAAGTCTACAAATTTTGATGAAAGAGTGGAAAAAACTATATACAAAGTAAAAACATGCTGATATATTTACATGAAAACAAACATAATGGGCTGTATTATCTCGATTGCTGTGTCCAGTTGTGGGGCCATTAATTCAAGAAGGACATTTTTGTGCTGGAGCGAGTCCAGAAAAGGATGACAAAGCTGGTGAAGGGTGTAGAGAGTAAATCCTCTGGGGAGCAGCTGATGGAGCTGTGGTAGTTTAGCCTGAAAAAAAGAAGGCTTGTGGGTGACCTAACTCTACAACTACCTGAAAGGAGGCTGCAGCCAGGTGAGGGTCTTCTCCCAGGCAACAACTGACAGGACGAGGAAACACAGTCTCAAGCTGCCCCATGGGAGGTTTAGGCTGGACATTGGGAGGATTGACTGACATTGGAAAGAGTGATTAAGCATTGGAATGGACTGCCCAGGGAGACGGTGGAGTCACCATCCCTGGAGGTGTTTAAGAAAAGACTGGATGAGGCATTTAGGTCATAGTCTAGTTGACACAGAGTGGTGTTGGGTCACAGGTTGTACTCAATGATCTCAGAGGTCTTTTCCAGATTAGCTGATTCTATGATTCTGTGATTCTGTGACAGGATGCTTAAAAACTCTTTTATCTTTTCCAAACTCTGTTATCTGGTGCCATGAAAGTCAACAATGTTCCACAGAAACATATTTTAATACTTTTTGACCTGCACAGTTTCACAGGAAACCACTCTTAATGGAAATGTAGTGCAAGCTGAAAGGAATCAGAAGTGATTAAGAGAAAAATGAAGCTCCAGTCTATTGCCAGATTCTCATGTGCTGTGGGACTACTAGAAGAAGGCCTGCACAGTCAGTATTCAGACAGTATTTTCCTTCAAAATGTAGAGTTTGGAACTGGAGTTTTGGATTTATTTATATTCAGTCTCAATAGATATACTGTTCCTGTCCAGATCCTTCATCAAGACATCATAAAGATGTGCACTAGCCTTCCTCACTAATATTTCCATTTCCAGGGAAGGAATTTCACAGATACAAGGAGTATGGAAGCCATGGTGTGAAAAGTGCCCACTTCTCAGGCTTTTCTTTTTATAACACATGAGCTGCACCAGTGTCAATACTTTTGTAGTAAAACCACTTTTCTTTTTCCTAGGAAAGATGCTGGCTTTTTTTCTTTTAGAGAGAAGACATCCTTTTACCTTTAACTTCTTCCAGCTGCTCCTTACAGTCTGTAGGGGTAACTCCTGGTGCCCTATACTTCCACCTAAGTCCCATATTTATTCCTTGCACGTCTGCCCATTGGAGGGAGAAGGACCTCAAGCCTTGGTCTCATAGAAATGTCAATGTCACCATATACCACATGCACACATGTCACAGTAGCATTTTAATGTGCATTATGGACTGACATTTGTTCTAATTCTTGATTATTTCTAACTTCTTTCTTGTTTTCTTCCTAGAGGGCATCATGCATTTCAATCTTGTAATGAACCTGAGCATCAAATCTACTTAGGTCAATCTACTGAACTGTAAACTAATATGGAATATAATACACTGAATTTTAACTGTGAAAAATTATCCCATTCTCAGTAAAGCAAACAAAGAGGTCTAATACAAGAAGAATCTTTCATCTTTAATTTAAAAGATATGTAGTCAGAAATTTTATTGCAAATATTGTTTTGACTAATGCTTTCAAAAACTACTCCCCAAAGTTAACACACAGTCTCTACTAGAAAGAGGACATTAGTGGTACAAATTTATGATTTCATATTAAAACTTAAATACATGTTCTCTCTTATTCTAAATTTAATACAGATAAAATCTTTGTTGTCTTGGGAGGATTTTATAAAACATTAATATGTTCCTTGAATTCAGTCTTAAAGTCCCATACATTAGTTTACTAACTCAAGTGTAGGATTTTTGTTGGCTTTCTTCCTCCAAGCTGTTGATTAATTAAATGATCAATAAAACTCTAGGAAGCTTTAATAATGGTATGACTAGGTTAACATTTTAAATGCAAAAAAAAAATCAAAATACAACCAAATTCTGCATCTCCTTCTGCCAATATACAAGATTGTCGCTAATTTTAACTTAGCTGTGTTTTGCAAACAATTTTTTCAATATTACAGTAAGACTATTTGGGATAACACTTGTACCTCCATGTATGTATAAAGAAAGAATTATCAAATATAAAAAACATCATAAATGTAGAACTTCTAAACCTATTAAAATTTGCCCCAATATTGAGTATTGATCAATATTTGCAATCACGAGTTTCATGCATGTGTGTCCTTAAGTCCTTTTTAGAACATACAACATTAGAGCTTCATCCAGATTTCAAATTCCTAGCATAATGAACATGGCCTCATGTCACAATAGGATTGCTTTCATCAGTGTCCACACCACCAAGAGCATCAGTAAGGATTCTTTCTACACTATCTATATTTGGCTTTTCCTACTCTAGTAAAGTAAATTATCAAATATTTATGAACAGAAGTCTTAATACACTAGACTAATTCCAAACTGACTGAATGGCAGTTGCAGAGTCTGATAGGCCAATATCAAAATAGGAAACTTAAGGACTAAGTGAATCATGGGGAAACTAAAGAATGACCTGGAATAGTGACAGGATACCTGTCCCTGCTCCTACAGCATGCACATTTGTTTCTTTCCCTTTAGTTTGCCCATGAGGTCCCAACTTAACTATGTTGGTCGTTTGTCTTCCTTGCCCAATATTTTGCACTTGGGGATCACTGCCTCACTTGCTCTGTGGAGGGCATCCTTAAAAATCTGCCAGCTCTGTTCTGCCTGCTTGTTCCTGAGGGCACTTCTCAGGCAGTCCTGTTGAGTATATCCTTGAAGAGCTGGAAGGGGTCCTGACTTTTCTCTGTGTCTGACCCATGCCCCTCAGGACTGCGAACTCCACCAGTGTGTGATCACTGCAGTCAAGGCTGCTTTCAGTTTTGAGCCCACAGGCAGGTCACTTACAATGGTGATCCTCAGGGTCAGTACCCTGTTCCTTCTAGTAGGGCTGTTTCCTGGCTGAAGAAGTTATCTTCCATGCATTCTAGGAGTCTCGCCTGTGAATTCAACCCACAGCTTTCCTAGCTTTTACTTTTTTCTTCCAATTCTCCCCACGATCCTGGTGGTAGGGGACTGAGAAAGTGACTGTGTGTGGCTTGGCTGCCAGCTGAGGTGAAGGCACAACATAATGCAATGAGAGTATAATAGCTATTTTTGCTCCTTTGCACATCTCTCCCTAAAAATATAGAACATTTTATATTTTTCCAATTCCCTAAATTACAGTCTATCAAAATAGATCAGCTGAACAAAATACAGCAACTCCATACTTGTCAGCTAATAAGCAGGAACTGGTTTTATTTATTAAAGCATTAGAGGTAAAAATATCTATTCGTTTTACTCCTCATGACAGTGACTTCTCAACTGAACAGCAATTACCACTGTTTGGTTAAATGTGCAGGAGAAATGACAAACTCATAATGAGTAATCTTACTTCTTCTCATAACAATTCTCTTTGGATCAAAATTTTTGGTAAACCAAAATTTTAGGATTTTAGTTGATACATCTTCCAGCATAATGCATAAAATAGAGGTTGACATACTTTATTATTAGTATTAGTTTTTCTTCTTTGTCTCTCATGATGACTGTGGAGAGATCAAAATTGAGAAATCTACAGAGGCAAGAAAGACATCCTTTGATGTGGAAAATAATCCAGGGAGGATGTGGAAATGGGCACTGGAATGGAAAGAGGCTGCTATAAAAGATCAAAAGAAGTAGGTCCCAAAGAGAACTGGCTGAACAGTAATTGGATGTTTCCTTCTGAGGGTCTGATTAATGGTAGCAGATGTATAAATTTACCTTAGAGCTCTTGTGAGCTTTATGTACATATAGACATATTTATATATATACATATTGCAGAGAATTTCAACATAATTTGTGCCATACTGTAGAACTATAACACTTTTTAAAAAAACTCCAACGTATTGGATGCACAACATACTACATAGAGATTATGTATTGCTTCAAATAGTGGCAACTATACTAAAAACTTAAATTGTTACCAAGATATTGATCCCATAGGGATTTATGATACTCCATCATATATAAGGACAATTAAAAAACAGAAGGTTGTTAGTGCAAATTTAAGTCCTGCACAAAAACTAGAGAAATCTAAAATTATGACAGATTAATAATGAAGCTGAGTAAACTCTACAGGGATCAGTGCTTTGGGAGAAGTTCAGAAAGGGAAAACTTGGATGCTCTAAACAGGATTTTGTAAGGTGTAATGTAATTAAGTACTGTAGCAATGTTCTTAACAAATGAAAGTTTTCATTTCTATTTCTAATTATATTTGCTCTATATTTTAAAGCACAGCTGAAAAATATGAGCTTGCTAAATAGCAGAATCATTTTCAGGGCCTAAAATATCTTTAAACAGGTGCATATTCCTTCCTCTCTAGTTGGGACATGAAAAAAAACTGCATTATACTATAATCTTTATTGCCATAAATATTACAGCCCATGTCATGATGCTTTTGATAATTATTTGAAAGAAAATGCCTAGGGATATAGTTTGGTTTCTGTTGCCTACATTACCTTAGTTCCATATTAACCGATTCCCAAAAAGCAACCCAGATTTAACCAAAGTACTTCTTCACTTGGTTCCCTCATTTGCATGCAATTTGCAGTTATGAATAACAACTTTTCTCACATCACTCCCAAATATCTGTGTACTGTTCTTTTCTAGTGTTTTTGAGTTATCAAATGGCTTTTGGAAGATTATTATCAAAGTTTTATAACCTTCCTCTTCTCCTTACTTGAGAAGACACCAACAACAGACAAATGAGGAAACAAACCCAAAAATTAGTGTAAACCTATACCAAAACCAATGCAAGAAAAAAAGTTTATAAACCTTGGTGAGAGTTAGCATTATAAAAGTTAAAGGACTTCTTCAGTCTAGTATCTGGGAAAGTAGCATTTTTTTATTTGCTAGACCTCTTTAAAAAAGAACCAACATAGCAACAATAATTGAATATCCCCATCTATTTTAACTGAAGCAAGAGCAAGCATTTATCCTTGGGGCTAAGCAAATACTGACCTCATCTTTCTTCCAAATAACCTATTTATTTCTTACAGGAATTGAAAAAGAAAGAAAACAAATAATTGCTTACCAGATTTTATTTGACAGAATCCAGTTAAATGGTGAAAAATAAAAGCATGGTCCACTGACTTGCTTCAACGAAAAGCCTTTAACTGTGAAGGGATATTTTTTTTCTGAAAGAAGTTATTAAAATTAAATAGTTTCATATACAGCCCAACAGTCTAGTAGATACTTAATAAAATCCAAGTTAAATATAGCTATTATTTCCTGGAATTTATTTCATTCTTACATGACCATTGAGCTGGAAAAAAAAAAAAAGACCTGAAAAATCTGAAAAGCATAAAACCTTGAAAACTCCAGTACTGATCAATGGGCATACAGGTCTAGACTTTCTCAATGACTATGGACAGACTATAATAGTGGATAGGAACATGTCTTCAACTGCATTCAAAATTCATGTGCATTTCCACTTTTTCCATTTTTCTTGTTTCAGTAGAAGAAATTAAAAACAAAACAAAACAAAACAAACAAACAAACAAAAATCCCCCACCAAAACCAAACAACCCTCCCACCAAAAAAATAGAAAAAAAAAAATCAATATTTATCTTCTGTCAAATAAAATGCTGATTTCCATTCCATACTATAAACATAACTTCTGTCTTCTACATGATATAGTAGCAATGAATGAGAGATAATAATTTATGATTGTGATTAATTGAATCATAAAATATTGGTCTACTTGGTCTTCAGATATTCTTTCTCTTCCTGATAGATTTAAAAACTCGGTATGGTTTAAAACTTGGCTTTTACATATGGAAAGTGTAAGAATAATGTCTTGAATATCAGATATCAGCACAATTATAAGAATATTCATAGTAAATTAAAGACACAACAGAAAGCTAACTCTTCCAAAACTCTGAGATGCTTACAAATAACTTAATCTTTATTGTAACTCCCTAGTTCATTAAGGCTGAGCCATTTTTGGTCCAGACACGGTTATTTATAAATGTATCTGCCCAGACAAGAAAGATTAGAATAGCCTTCCTTCCAAAAGCCATATCCAACAGAATAAAATTATAAACACCCTATCCTACATTATCCAGGCAGCCACTGCAGATGAGGCATGGCTCATCTGTTCACACTTCCATGAAAAATATTTGAATCACTATAAATTTTCCTTTCTTCCTGTGAAAGAATAAAAAGAAAAAGAAAAAAAAAAACTGTTGCTAGCAAAAAGGGTTCAATTCTACTTTAGGGATGAGGATCAGTAGTTTATCCTTTCTAATCTAAAATTCCATTCCAAATTCACTTCTGGATATAATCCCATGTCTAAGACAAATCATAGGCAAATATACTGAGATTTTTGCCAGCAGTATGTGTTAATTAATAATAAACTAGTTGTTTGCCTAAATGAAGCAGAGATTAAAAAAGAAAGAGACTGAGAGATAAAAATAAAAATAATGAATTTGGGGTTGAGTTATATTTCAGTATTTATAGAATTTGAATATTCAATTACTTTTAGTTGTATTTTTTAATATTCCTTTTCTCAAGGAGCGAAGAGCTACATGCAAACAATTTTGATACAGGAAAAACTACTATGTCTGTGAACATATATTCAGGATGGAAATTAAAGGAATATTATGGAAGTTGAAATGGATTAAGAAGTATAACTAGTATTCAAAATGTATGGATAAACTCTGCTTGTCTGTGATTCTAAGGGTCTGTGTTGGATGATCCAAGAGGTGAAATGTTCAAAGAATTTAACATCACAAAACTTCCCAATTACAAGGAATTATTTTTTATACTTCAAGGTATAAAAGTACGGTGTTAATGCTTCAGTTCTACAAGACACTTCAAAATTAATTAAAATATATATAAAAAGCACTAATAATAGGATGATTTTTGAGCTTATTCCTACAAGGGGAAAAGGTCAGCTGACTTTTTAATAGGTAAAAAGTAATAAATATTAGTCTGGTACTCAGAAAATTTGTATGATACATTATCTAGGGATGCTGCCTTTAGAAGAGTTACTTCATCACTAGTATCACCAGTAGAGAATTTACACACAAAGAAAAATAAATAAGAAAATACCAAGGACTGCCTCACTTATTTTTGCCTCCACATCCGTGCAACTTGTCACTAAATTCAGTGGAAAAAAGTGCCTATTCAATCAGCTGGATACAGCCAAATGGTGTACATTTTAAAATTTACTGGGCACAACCTTGACAAGTCAAAACTCACTCTATATTTACTGGTTTTCACCTGTGTCTATTTTTACTCAGACACTTTATTTTTCATCTTCTTTCATCTTTTCTATAAAATGTATGTGTGAGAATTATCTCCATCTTGGTTCTTCATCCTCTGCACTGTGCAGTATTACTGAATTCTCCCATCAATCACAGTTGCATGGAGCTTGTGTCTTTATCCCTGCTCAATCTGTATGCAATTGCTATTGCACTCTGATATTAATTCAGTTACTTAGTTAAGAACCCAATCCAAAGTATCTCATATCCTAATATTTTTTTCCTGAATATATTATGCACTGCTGTGTGTCATAGGATGTACTGCCTTTTAAGTCAATTGTATTTACACCCTTGCTATTTTCAAGTCCCACTGTCATTTCCCCAAGAAAATTGAGCAAATTAGTAATGTATGACCATCTTCTTATTAACTGTATCTAACAGGCTAGCAAACTCTGCCCTTTATCTACCTGGACAAATAGTCTTTGGAATTTTTAAAACCATGATGAAAAATAAAATTCAGAAATCTCTTACCATTTTTTAAAACCTTACAGAAGTTTAGGTGTATAAAGTTACCATACCTCAGAAGTAATACCTCAGACACTGAAATTCGTTTTTCAGCAATGGAGTAACTACTAGCTGTGTCATCTGTCAAGGTACGTGACTGCATTTGTTTTACTCTATCAACTTTCTGTTTTGGAATAATCAAAAGCTGTGCAATTATTCCTGGTGACTTGCTAATTTTCACCAATGGTGAATTATTACTTCGATTGTTTCTTTTCTCCTTTGGTACAAAGAGTACCTATTTGCTTAAGAATTCCTAAAAACAATCATGACACAGAAGTTATTTTAAGACAGGCTAGTTTCTCAGAGTGTAAAATTCATCATATAAAAGTCCTGAAAACATTCTATTTTTTTCCTATGAGGAGTTAAATTGAAATGTATTGATATGTAGTCTGTTTATTGTGTAGCCCTGTGCAGTGATTGAAGGACAGAGACTGTGCTAAGCAAGCAAAAGTCACTTTATTACACTAATCACCAGTATTTTTAGTTCTCTAACTTTGGTACAAAATTTTCAGCTCAGACCCCTTTGTCCCTGTTCCCTTAGCAACACAATCTTTTTGGTTATCAAGCCCCTGTTACATTCTTTTGTGCCAGCAATGTCCTTGTTATATCGTCTCTTATCAGAGCAGTCAGAAAGACCAGTTGTGATGTCTTCACTTTTGTTCTTGCCTTGGGTTTGTCTCTCCCACAGCTTCCACTGTACCTGGGCCAGGAGGTCTGTGGCACTACCCAGCTCAGCTTCTGTGGCTGTCTGATCTTCCACAGCCCTGTGATGCTGTCACTGCTAATGACAGGCCATAGGTGTTGTGCTACCTTTGCAAGTCCTCAGGACAGGTCTTGTCAGGTTTGATCTGTCTGAACTTTATATGTCTGCAGTTTTGTTTAACTTGGTGTAGGTGTGATGATAATTTCTCTACTTGAACACGTATCTGTGGCTAATTTGCATTATTCTTGTGTATTTTTTAAAGACAACAGAGTTTTACAACCATAATAAGCATCGATCTACGGGTGATACTGACAACTCTTAACACAATGATGTAGTGTACAGAAATACTGCCCTGCTATGAACAACAGAAAGGACCCTGACAAGCCAAGTGTGCAGGGTAGAAGAGTACAGACATGGAGTGATAAAACATGGGGTATAGGTCTGGTGCTGGAAAGCCCAAAAATAAAAGTAATTCATAAAATGTCAGTTAAAGAAATGCAAATGAAAGAGAAAGAAAAATTGGTTTAGTGAAAACAAAGATAAAGAAGAAATAGTATCTAAAATATACAAAAATCAGATGTAATACGGAGGCCAGTGAAGTAAAAAACTGTTAACAAACACATGAAAGTGGCACCAAGTTGATCCTAATGTGTGGAAGAAAACATGTACATCAACATGTACGTTATCTGGTAAAGAACTCTAGAAGCATGTTGCTTCCCTCTCCAGCAGCTGAAACTGCTGGCTTTAAGACCTGGGAGAGCAATGAAAAGGTGAGCATAACCTCAAGAAAAGGAATGGCAACTATAAATATAAAAATTGTAATTTTTATGATAATTACTATTGAGATCGTCTCTGTAGGGAAATATTGTAAGTATTGCTATTTGCCTTTTTTTCTGTAATAATTAGATCTAGACTAAAGATTTCAATTATATTTTTAATATATTAATAATAATGATAATAATAATGAATTCTTAGCTTTATACATTGTGTTTTCTGTTTGAGCATAAATAAGATTGTGGGAACAGCTGACTTTTTACAAAGGTTATCTTTACGAACAAATTGGTTTCTCTAGTGAGAACTACATTCCACTAATAACAAAAAAAATTTGAATTTCTAAGTACCTTGCATATATCCTCCTGTAGTGTGTTTCAAACAGAAATTTGATTTTCTCAGTAATTACTTGTGTGAAAGAGGAAAAAAAAATTATTACTGTTATTATTTCTCAGACAGCTGTTTCCGACCTATGTTTTGGAGAAATCAATGATGCTGGCAATGATCTGGTATAACATATCCCAAGTTTCACTGCATATAAAATTATGCTCCCTACATATTTTAAAGATCATCATTAAAGTTGCTATTAATTAATAATAACAGTTGTTAATTTTTAAAAAAAGAAAGTATTACCTTTAATGTTTCTTATATATGTTTCAAAAACAGTGTTTTAGTTGAAGATACTTTGTAACATGTTGAAAACTAATTTGCTCTATTAAAATTTCAGCTAAAATGGCACTACTTTTTTGGTAGTAGATTTACTAACACCAGCTGTACTCAAGCCTTTTAGTGAACTAAAATGTTTTTCTGTGGAACCTATGTCCTGTCTTCATGGCCAGGTAACTGGCCTGAAGGAGAGAGTGCCTGGAAGAACCGGGATAGCTGTTTATGCTGCAGCCACAAGAGTGTGTGCAGACAACATTAGAAATTTGAATGACACGTCCTAATAGAACAAAGCCAGGAATTTATATTCTTCTTCTAAAGCCATTAGCCCTGAATCCCTGATGGATTCTAGCTGTTAATCAGCCCAGAATAAACTATGTCATCTTTCCAGTGAAGAGAGAGACTCTGCAGGCAGCATCTCAGGAAGAATCGTACCTAAGGCAGCTGCTGCATTACCATTCAAAGCAACCAGGTTCAAGCAACACCCTTTCTTTGGGGATATTTCTAGAGGTCTTAAAAAATAGAAAACAGATGAACAGTTGAGGTTGTGTTTGAACAGAGAAAGATGTATAATAATCACAAATGGACAAAGTATTTCAGAAAATGGAAGACTAAGTGAAGTTCTAGTAAATGCCCCTCACATATGTTGAACAAAAATTAAGAGGACATGCATATGTTTTTGTTGCATCATTCTTCATGGAGCAGCAAAAATCTCTTGTAGTACTAGCTGGAGAATTACAGAAAAGTTATCATAAGAAAGTTTTTTATATTTTCTAGTATAAAAAGCAAATATCCTAAGAAAACAGCAATAAGATATGCATGTGTGCATGCATGTATGCATGTGTATGTTTGCATCTGGGGGAGTACAAGTCTCTTACAGATTTCTAAGGAGGAAATAAGATGAGCTTTTGAGAGATAAGCCTGCAGAACCAGAATTTTGACTGAATATTCCATATTAAATTCTTTCTATATACATCTATACAAATTTAAAATAGGAATTTCCTACATTCAGTTTAAAAAAGTTTAAAATAAAAATTATATCTTTCCTCTGTTCTTAACTTTTAGCTATACTTTTACTCATATTATGATTTATAATGTAGTCTTAATATGATAATTACTTACCATTTTAATTCCTCATCTATTTTCAGTGCATATAGAATCAATGCTATTACAGATTTATTAGTACAACTGTACAGGATCGCTGGCTCCAGGCTTAAACTATATAAGAAAAATCAAATAAAACAGAAGAAAGATAAAAATAACAAAGTTTAAAAGTTATGAAGTGTATGTAAATTAACTCCTTTTTTTAAAAAAAAGGTGAAAACTGAAAAGAGTAGAATTTATTTTTCTAAGTATAATTTTATCCACCTTATCCAAAACTCTCTTCTTGTTTTTCTCAGTCTGTTACATATCCTCTAGGTTTTCTTCCTAACCCATGCTCCTCTTTATGACCCTTGTCTTTCACACAAAAAAACGTGTATAATCACATGTACGCATCAGCTATTTTAAATCTTAGAATTAAATCCACTCTTCCATCACTCCAGCATATGACCTGTTGATTCAGTCAGTTATTTCCTGATAGTGTTTTGCTGGCTTTATANAATAATAATGATAATAATAATGAATTCTTAGCTTTATACATTGTGTTTTCTGTTTGAGCATAAATAAGATTGTGGGAACAGCTGACTTTTTACAAAGGTTATCTTTACGAACAAATTGGTTTCTCTAGTGAGAACTACATTCCACTAATAACAAAAAAAATTTGAATTTCTAAGTACCTTGCATATATCCTCCTGTAGTGTGTTTCAAACAGAAATTTGATTTTCTCAGTAATTACTTGTGTGAAAGAGGAAAAAAAAATTATTACTGTTATTATTTCTCAGACAGCTGTTTCCGACCTATGTTTTGGAGAAATCAATGATGCTGGCAATGATCTGGTATAACATATCCCAAGTTTCTCTGCATATAAAATTATGCTCCCTACATATTTTAAAGATCATCATTAAAGTTGCTATTAATTAATAATAACAGTTGTTAATTTTTAAAAAAAGAAAGTATTACCTTTAATGTTTCTTATATATGTTTCAAAAACAGTGTTTTAGTTGAAGATACTTTGTAACATGTTGAAAACTAATTTGCTCTATTAAAATTTCAGCTAAAATGGCACTACTTTTTTGGTAGTAGATTTACTAACACCAGCTGTACTCAAGCCTTTTAGTGAACTAAAATGTTTTTCTGTGGAACCTATGTCCTGTCTTCATGGCCAGGTAACTGGCCTGAAGGAGAGAGTGCCTGGAAGAACCGGGATAGCTGTTTATGCTGCAGCCACAAGAGTGTGTGCAGACAACATTAGAAATTTGAATGACACGTCCTAATAGAACAAAGCCAGGAATTTATATTCTTCTTCTAAAGCCATTAGCCCTGAATCCCTGATGGATTCTAGCTGTTAATCAGCCCAGAATAAACTATGTCATCTTTCCAGTGAAGAGAGAGACTCTGCAGGCAGCATCTCAGGAAGAATCGTACCTAAGGCAGCTGCTGCATTACCATTCAAAGCAACCAGGTTCAAGCAACACCCTTTCTTTGGGGATATTTCTAGCTGAAGAATTACAGAAAAATTATCATAAAAAAGTTTTTATATTCTATAGTATACNTGAGGTTGTGTTTGAACAGAGAAAGATGTATAATAATCACAAATGGACAAAGTATTTCAGAAAATGGAAGACTAAGTGAAGTTCTAGTAAATGCCCCTCACATATGTTGAACAAAAATTAAGAGGACATGCATATGTTTTTGTTGCATCATTCTTCATGGAGCAGCAAAAATCTCTTGTAGTACTAGCTGGAGAATTACAGAAAAGTTATCATAAGAAAGTTTTTTATATTTTCTAGTATAAAAAGCAAATATCCTAAGAAAACAGCAATAAGATATGCATGTGTGCATGCATGTATGCATGTGTATGTTTGCATCTGGGGGAGTACAAGTCTCTTACAGATTTCTAAGGAGGAAATAAGTTGAGCTTTTGAGAGATAAGCCTGCAGAACCAGAATTTTGACTGAACATTCCATATTAAATTCTTTCTATATACATCTATACAAATTTAAAATAGGAATTTCCTACATTCAGTTTAAAAAAGTTTAAAATAAAAATTATATCTTTCCTCTGTTCTTAACTTTTAGCTATACTTTTACTCATATTATGATTTATAATGTAGTCTTAATATGATAATTACTTACCATTTTAATTCCTCATCTATTTTCAGTGCATATAGAATCAATGCTATTACAGATTTATTAGTACAACTGTACAGGATCGCTGGCTCCAGGCTTAAACTATATAAGAAAAATCAAATAAAACAGAAGAAAGATAAAAATAACAAAGTTTAAAAGTTATGAAGTGTATGTAAATTAACTCCTTTTTTTAAAAAAAAGGTGAAAACTGAAAAGAGTAGAATTTATTTTTCTAAGTATAATTTTATCCACCTTATCCAAAACTCTCTTCTTGTTTTTCTCAGTCTGTTACATATCCTCTAGGTTTTCTTCCTAACCCATGCTCCTCTTTATGACCCTTGTCTTTCACACAAAAAAACGTGTATAATCACATGTACGCATCAGCTATTTTAAATCTTAGAATTAAATCCACTCTTCCATCACTCCAGCATACGACCTGTTGATTCAGTCAGTTATTTCCTGATAGTGTTTGGCTGGCTTTATATTAATTCTGAATGAAAAGACTGCTACAATACAGACTAGACTCAAATTTAGGATGTCTAAGTAGCTTTCCCCAATATAATAATGTAAGACAGTAAAATACAATCTTTTTCATTATCTGTTAACATTTGAATCTCCTTCAGCTGTTTGGGAAGATAGGACCAATGTTATTGCAGGTTTAAAAATCATGTAAGTAAATCTGCTTACAGTAGTTCCAATTCTGGATACGTCTGTCATTCAAGCTGACACAACTAAGCTGTTTTCTGGACCATAAAGCAAAGTACCAGCTCTTCTCTAAGAATTCTGCACTTCTATGGCTGAGTCTGAAATAAAAAATTCTGTTAAGATGTTTGGCTCACTCTGTGGGGTAGAGCCACCTCATGTCTGTCTCCTTCAGTGATGTCCATTTGAGGAAGATCATGTGAACAAAACTCTAACAGAGAATTCAAATAAAATTCTGGTCTTAGCCTGAGGTCTCTGGACCATTCTTTCTTTCAGGTGATAACTTTTGCGAGGTCTGAGTAACAAGCACTTTAAAAATCAATGCATGTTAACAATATTACAAATGGTTGTAAAAATTAGGTTGTTGGCATTTTGCCAAATGAATATTACAGGCTGGCTGAAGGCAAAGATGCATAGCAAGATTAGCAGATTGTCAAAAATAACATAAATGCCTTGTGATTTATTCCTAGATTATTTCTTTACTGTTACAAATATTGAGACTGTAATAACTGTCTTTTAGATGAGTAAGCTCTAAAGGTATTTTTTTCAGTTTTAAAGTGTATTTTCATAGCCACCATTTCTATAAATTTTCTCTCATACTATTAGGCATTAAAGCAAGGCTGCTTCTCCAGCCCAAAAAATGATAGCACCATGCCCTCTTGAGAAAGAAAATACAATGACCATTCCAAATGTGGCAGACATTCTAAATACTCTATAAACAGGAAATAGAATGATGCAATGTGTAGTCTCCTAAGTCTGACGAACAGAAAATATTATTTTTTATTTTTTAAAAGGTGATGCAAAACATTTTTTAATACCTACCTCAACCTGTCTGGCCTTTATTCCTAATCTTAAAAAAACCCCAACATTTTAAAATAAGATTATTCTTCTGTCAAAATTCATATGGTTTCAGAAGACATCTCACTGTTTTTCTAATTTTATTAATCTCTATAGTTTGCAAAGTTATCCTTATACTTTTTACAAGAGAAATATTTCTCTGGGAGCAAAATATTAGAAAGAGAGTAGAAAGTTGAGTAGGGTTTTTTAATATACCATCAAGGGAAAACAGTTTAGTGCACAGGGAAGAATATGTGACATTCCTTAGAACATACACAGTGTTTTTTCTTGCACACACATATAAAAAGAACTTCAGGACATACTGTGCCCAACCAAGAGTTAGAAATGGGGACAATGCTGTCCTCTGTTCAACAGAAACAAAGCTTAGCAATAGAAACAATATTGAGAGTAGAATTCAACACATTTAAGATTCATATTGTGTAAGGTTTTTTTCCTTGGATTACATTGTGTTATACTGTTAAATAGAACCCCTGAACGAAACAAGGAAATATTTGATTTTTCAATGTAGGGCATGGTACTGGTAGAGAACAACAGAATAGAAAAAAATCTGTATTTAAAATACTTTTAAAAATAGACTTCTCTGAATAAAATTGTCATTGTTCTTCCTTGTCACATTATCATATTTATAGTTTTAAGTATTTTTAATCTATACAAATTAGGTTTTGGAACTCCTTAGAGGAAAGCCATGTCTCATTTGATGTGCAAGAATTATCTTGAATACTGAGACAGTACAAGTACTACTAAAACTATGCATGTAAGGACAGCAATCGTAAACAAAAGCCATTCAAGATGAGATTTTATTTCTCCAGATACAAAGTGGGATTTCTATCCTTTCTATCCTTTCATACATTAATTTTAATTCTGTTCATGCAACAATTTCTGTGTTTCAAGACATGGGAATGCCACTTACCATTATAGCTGAAAGTCAAAAGTACATTCTGGCAAGGGATGAGCATGTTGGGTGATGCCTCTGAATTCACATACTCAAAAATTTAAGAATATGTTTATCAAAGCTATCTTAACAGTCTGAAGGGATAGAAATTTGTTTTCTTAAATGAAGTCGGAGACAGAGAAATTTCTATCTGTATCCTAATCTTGTCTTTCCTGGAACACAGAGATCACTGTTATTGCCCTAGTTAGAAATAAAAGATTTTTTTCCTTCACGTGGGTCAGTGCCCTTCTTTTTGGTTTTTTTTTTCTTTTCTGGAAGAGAAATGTGCATCTTCCAGCTGTAGAAATTACCCTGTAAAGGCAGTGTCTTCTTTTTTTGGTTGCCAAGCTGGTTCATTGAAACAAAATTTCCTTTGTCTGCTGAGTAACTGTACACTCTTGGGCTAATGTTAGAGTAATTTATTTGGCAGACTAGTCTGTAGACAATATTGAAAATAGTAATCCATTACAGCTATCATGGGCAAGGTGTTAACCAAAGTATAATCAAATCTAAGTGACATCATACCATGTATGGTGTTCCATCTCTGTTTCTGTTTCTCAACAGAGTATTCCCAGTATAGAGGAGGAAAGTCAAAGGGCTAATCCTGCAGGGCTGAGAGCATCCACAAAATAAAATTAAAGTTCCAATCATCTCTAGAGGAAACACACAGACTTACCCTGGATCATGTCTTCATCCTACAGTACTGTACCCTTTCTGAGGGAGGACTAACTCTAATATCCATTGACATATCAACCATTGCTGTAAACCAGCAAAGGCAAGCCTAATTTCCAATTCTTCCATGCATTTTCAGAACTTTGTCTTTTGAAAGTGGAATTAATTAAAACTGGCAAAATGATCAGTGGCTAAAAGTCTGCAAAATCTCATTATTAAAAATTATCCATTTTGAAGGTAATGAGTGTAAAGATAGTTTGAGACTCAGCTATAATTTTGCATTTTCACTTGCATATTCAGAATACCAGGGCTCAGACTGTCTGCTCTCACATGCAGTCCTGCAAAGCTACCAAAAACATTAATGGCAACAGAGCTCCACCCAACACTCATGTGCCTTCTCCCTGGTGGTGGGGTTCGCTGCGAGCCAGGTCGATTGAGCTTTCAGTGACCCCCGTCACGTCTGGGTTTGTCCAGCAATCCACAGTGGCTTAAAATTAGCAGGACAGCATCAAAGGGAGAGTTTGAAACAAAAAGGTTTTAATAAAGACAAAAATAACAAACTCTTACAGAGAAAATACGATGCCAGGAGCTCAGAGTCTGTGCTCCTGCTAGAACACCCCAAAAATGCCACGAGGCTCTTTGTGCAGCCTCTTTTGTGTAAACTGAGGCAGGATTCTTGGCACTCTGCCCAGTAAGATTGCAGCAGGTCAGTTCAGGAGACCCTATGAGGTGTCTTCATGCTGGCACACAGCCAAACAGGGAGAGAACTCTCTGGATTTTGACCTTATTGGGAACACAAAGAGCAGGGGCTCACACTGCTTCCAACGTGAAAACCCTTGGTATAGATGAGGTGCACTGCAACACCCTGGAAACACTTCAGTTTTTGGACCATGCTTCTCTTCTACATTTTCTCTGTTAAAGTACCTCTTATTTATTCAGGATCTTATGTTTACTTCTGTACAAACATTAATGACTGTTACAAGCATCTTACTAGGGACTACTTAAAAAGAATTTCAAGGTTCTCCAATAGAGAATGTCAAGGTAGTAGGAAGTCAATGACTCTCTTCATTCTAATATGCAACATCTACTCACTTCACTGGAGTCTCTAAAAGGGGAAAAGCAACAAGGAAGACACCTGAAAAATGTTCTAATTGTCATTTAATTCACAAAGTCGAAAGAAAGCATTGTCTCTCTACGTTTCTTTCTTTCTTTCTTTCTTTCTTTCTTTCTTTCTTTCTTTCTTTCTTTCTTTCTTTCTTTCTTTCTTTCTTTCTTCCTTCCTTCCTTCCTTCCTTCCTTCCTTCCTTCCTTCCTTCCTTCCTTCCACCCTACCGTACCCTTGGTTAATTGTATTCTTTATGAAGACTTATTTTCTTACCAAAATTCAATTAGAGGAAGTATTTAGACTGGTAACATCTGAATTAAGCCAGCTGTGAATATGCAAAAAATGACATAGAAACATGAAATGAATTATGTATAAGTAAGGTACTTTCAGTTTCCAGTTTCTGTTGCCACACATACTCTGTCCATTGTTAGTCATCATATCCTTTTCTAATTAGGAGGGTTGAACTACAGCATCAAAGGGTTCTTATAGAGCATATTCTAACCCGACTCTAGATTCATGTAAAAGAGGAGAACTCCAGTCTTAGGCTTTAAGCAGGTTAAAGCACAGAATAACTTACGAATGTTCAAAAACCCCATGAGGTTAAACAATCTAAACATCATGTTATTGTCTTGTTCAGACAGGTTCATGCTTTTGTCTGAGAATAATCACTGGGATATGGGAGGAAAAAAGAACTGCTATTTGTCAAAAAAGATAAAAGAAATTAAGCTCCCTCAAGGGTATTTGTGAAGTTGCTGATGTAAAAAAGTATGTTCAAGCTAGAAAATTAGCAAGAAAGAGCCTACTTAGCAAAATAAGCTCCCAATATTTATCTAAAAATATACTATAACTAAATTAGCACAGAACAGCTTTCTTATTAATTAAAAATTAAGTTCTTATTTGGTCACTTAATTTAATATCCCACTTAAATATTCTTGGTACATCCCTGTTTGAAGTTGGGGGGAGGGTCGAGAAGGATAAAAAGAATCTATCATGAAACGTTAGGGACAAATAACATGAACTTGAAAGATCAGTAAATTAGACTCTCCTTCAGTCATATACATTCTCAACGTTTTTTTACACAGAAGGCAAGGATTTTTGTTGTGACTCAGATGAGTAGCTACTGCTGTTTTAAGCAGCATCAGGAATATTTTCTGGAATGGTTTTTTAGGTCATTCTGACTTGATAAATAAATGTTGTTTCTGTATTCCTAAGTGGAATGCTGAAACTTGTTTTCTCTTGTTCAGTTACAACTCAAGGAAATATCTGGAGGATCTTTGTAGAGTTTTCTATTTAAGTGCCATGCACTGGAACTTAGAATTATTCAGCTTGTATTTGCTAAATTGCAGTATTCCTGCATACTCATGTCGCTTATCAACTCAGTCTACACTATAAAAGATTAAGTATAGGACAAATTACTAAATTCTCTCTTTGAAAATATTTTCAATTTGATTTTTTTTTTGAAGAAAGAATTATCAGAAGAAAATTCAACAAATGCATATAATATTTTTCTGATTTTTTTTTATCTTATACTTTGTGTCAATGAAGCTCAGTAAAATTTCTTCAAATCAAAACACTATAACTGCTTTCTTCAAGACCAGGATGCTAACATCTCTTAATGATTGATGCATCAAAGTCTAAGTATGTAGAAGAACTAATGCTTTCACTTCTTCTGCATTTTATTAAATTTGCTGTATTCTTTCAAAACCACAGATATCAGTCACCCATCCTTTCTAAAAAAGTGTAATGGAGAAAGAAGGAACAAGAAGAAAGCTGGTGCACTTCTGTTTATCTCTTAAAGCTCAAAGGGTATACAACACGTCCTACAGCACAACACCTAGGCCTAATTTCTTAGGACAGTTATTTCTCAAAAATCTGACAGTTAAAAAACCCCAAACAAATGAGTTTCTTAGAGGTCAAATAGCATGTCAAAGAACCCTTGAGGATTCCCAGGTATATTCACTTTTTTTATCTACTGAAAACTAATTTGCATTTTTTTTTTTTGGTGTGAAGAATTAGAAAAAAAAAAGAGAACTCTAGAATGAGATTTTTCTGAAACAAGTTGTCTAGCTGATGTATGATCTCAATTTATTTTTAAGAACTGTTTTCAGCTGTGATATTCATGCTACATATAAAGTGGCAATTAAAAGAAATTTATGTTGTATCTCACTAGGTAGAACTTACTAAAGAACAAGAAAATTATGCTTCACTGCTTCCCTTGAGGATTAAAATTGCCGTAATGGTCTAAGTTGTTTATGATGTACTCAAGACAGAATCTGAGCTAAATGAGCCTGGACAATTTTTTTTTTTTTTTTTTAACACTAAGAAACCCTGTTCCTAGATTTATATTGAAGAAATGAAATGCTAGGAAATTCTGAAAGGAAAGTTATATGGGAAATAATGTAAGAAAATATCCATTGATTATGGTATATGCTTGCAACTGTATTTACCTATGTTTTCATCTGTCACTGAGAACTGCATATTTTCCCATTTCTTTTCTAAGTTGCTTCAAAGAATTAAGACATCTTTGACAACTATGAAGATATTATGGATTGCCTAAAGAACAAAATTTTAGAGATTTTTGGGATTCATTGTCATAAATGGATTTCTAGATTTTTTTTTTTTCTGAGATCATTTGCAAATTGTTCTGAATGATTGAGATTGAATATTTTCTGGATTTAAAAATAAATTTTAATGGAAAGAAATCAAGTATAATTTTAACAAAATTTAGTTCATCAGAATATAGATGACTTATCCTTGAACTATATATAAAAAATGATAAGTCAAAACTCTTGTAAATATAGAAACATTGAAAATAAGCAAGAAAATACCGTAGAGCCTACTTAAGGTATAAAAACAACAACAACAACAACAAAAAAACCAATGAATATAATAGAACCCTTGATTCTGAATCAAGATATAATGAATATCTACCAAAATCTAAGTTAAATATTTCAGAGTAGCTTACCTGAATTCAAAATGAATTATTTTTAAGTTTATGGAGCTGAAACTTCCATTGCATGTATTAGAAATCAAGAAAGCTAATTAATAGTAAAAATATTTTTTTAAATAAAAATATTACAAAATCAAATTATTATTGTTATTTTTTTTTTTTTAAATAACTGCTACTAGCTCAGAATTTTAAGAACCTTAAGGGTTCCAGCAATAATTCACAAATAAAGATATGTGGCTTAAAGGAATTCTTAGCCACATTTCAACTTATGCTGACATATTAGAGTGCAGAAGAAAGATTTTTTCAATAATTTTTTCTTTAAAAAGTACCACTATCTCCTAATGAGGGGGGTGTGTTTTCTCTATTTTGTTTTATTGTGATTTGATTTGCTAGTGTTGTTTTCTTTTCTTCAAAAAATCACCTAAAGACAGGCTATTTTTCTTCTACTTATTTTGTGTGTAGGATTATAAATTCATGTCACACTATTTCCATTTTATCTGGTGCTGAACTGCTCTGTCAGATTTCTGTCAAGACTGGGAATAATCAGGGAGTAGGCCAAAAAGATGCTTTTGATACAATGACTTCTCTTAGTAAAGGACTTTGAGAAATATCATTTTCATTAATAATGGAATAAGTCAAAGGGAAAAGCAAAGAAGGGCAGTTCACGAGAATTTAGACCAACTTAGTCAAAGGGAAAATAAAATCCCACTGTATAGCACAGTGTCATACACCACTGTTTGGGGTGGTGTTTGTTGTTCCTTTCTAATACAGAATGTTCACTGATATTTGCACCTCTAAGGATAATTAGTTGAAAATATTTTACCTAAGGACAAGTTCACAAGCCAATTCTCCAATAAAATGAGAAATATCTCTTGATTTCCCACAAGCAACAGTTTCTTGCTCTACAGAGTATTTAAAGGAAAAGCTACAGAGGAGAATGGGGGCTGTGTCTGGGTGGTACAATTGAAATGTCTAAGGAAATCATACTAAATTACACTAGTTTCGTAAATTACACTGAGAAAATTTGCTTAAAACACAAACTTCTTTCTACAACATGATTTAATTGTGTACAATTCCAAAGTCATAAAAAATTTCTGAAAAGAGCAGATAGTCTTTAAAAATCACCCCAAAAAATAAAAAACAAACAAAATCCACAAAAACCCCAAAAACCAACCAACCAACCAAAAAAACCTCAAACAAACAAAACAAAACTGCTGGAATACATGAAATAGAGCCTCCCTGAGTCCCTCAGGGAGAGAGAAAAATTCAGGGATTGAACTCAAGCCTTTAGAGAAATTAAAATATATTAAGCCACACAAACATGAAATAGAAGTGTAAGTTTTCTAGCACAGACCCTAGAGCCCTAAAGCCCACTTTAAGTTCAGTAACTTAGCTCCAGACATAACAAAAACATAGTAGAACATTGCTTGCATTTTTAGATAGAACAAGATAGAACTCATTGCATGGCTAGGTATGCTATATGCGTAGATTTTGTGTAACCCCTGACACTACCTTCGTAGTTTTTTGTACTTTTGGAGTTGAGCTTGGATTGGTGTAGAGAGAATGTTTTAGAATTGTTTTAGTATTCTTAGCTGGTTGGATGATTTATGAATATGGATATGGATATGGATTATGGATTTATGGATAAAAACCCCTGCATTGGGGTGAGAAAGGGGAACGTCAAAAAGAAGAATATGGATAAAAACAACATCAACAAGAACAACATCAACAACATCTACAATGAGAGAAACAAGAAAAGTGCAGGGCTGCTGTTGCTGGGACTCTGCCAGAGAACTGCTACTTCTGCTGCCTCAACTTGGGACTTTGCCAGAAAGCTTTAGCATGGACTTTAATACTCTGAACTCTTTGCCTTCGAGACTGATGTGCTCACACAATAAATAACTTTATAACAACTAACAAATGCTCCTGGTCTCTTTGAAGACCCCAGACCAAAAAAAACCCCAATAAAAAACAAACAAAAAAAACCCTGAAAAACAAATCTAAACAAAACACACAAAAAAAAATTAAAAAAAAAAAAAAGACCCAAAATAAAACTATGTGTCTTTATATAAAGACACACACATGCACACTTATTTTAATGGCAATAGAAAGCAGCCAATGTGAAGCATAGTCTTATTCTTTGACATGAAATCCATGTATTGTGTCCTTGTTTAATATTTTCCAAACTGTGAGCTTTTCTGCCATGTACCCAATTTGCCTTGGAGAAGTTCTGCTGATGAAACTCTCCCATGAATAACAAATCTGATGAAGAGCCTTTGCATTAATATTGAAAGTAAAGCTACAGTTGGTTTGTATTCACCAGCTCTGTTCACTTTCCATGGCAAAGTAAAATGGTCCCTTCCTTCCCATGAATAATAACAAGTGAACCTGAGAGCTCAGACTGCTCAGCCACTGCACTTTTCTTTTTCCATAAATCAATTTCATATATGTTTATGAAAATACTTGTGTTTTTCTAGCTTAAGTATAAATCGGTATTAGTTATAGTGAAATCATTTGCACTACAACAGAGTCTGGAAACTAAAGTGCCCTCTCTAATCTTAGGAAAGCTACTGGACATGTGGTGTCGTACATCTAACAGCAAGGAATCACATTTTTATCTAAAATTTACTAATTACAAATATTTTACATTTTTTAAGTGTCCATTGTTTTTCTTCTGAAAAACAAAATAAAAATAAAAAACACACACAACTCAGTTTAAGCCCTTTCCAATTAGAATCATACAATCAGCATCTGAATCTGCTTTATTTGCAGTCCTTTGTTAAATGGTTGGAGAAAGCAGTCTCCCTTTAATCTTCCCTCCTCAAAGCAGAGCAAGACAAGTTCTTTGTCTGTCTCTCCTCATATACTGCAAGAACTTCATTCCTCTTTGCATCTTGGTGGCCTACTTTGGACTTATTTCAGTTTGTCAACACTTCTCCTGTATAGAGAGAACAGAGCTATGAACAATATCTTATATATGTCCTCACCAATGTTGAATAATCACTACCCTCAATATTCCAGGTACACTTTTGCTAATTAATATGGCACAGAAGGTAGTTTGTCTTCACTACATTGGAACACAGTTAAATTGATATTGGAACTTGTGTTTCCTAATCCAGACTCATCTTTACTCCAATTATAAAACTTTTCAATAATTTTCATATTGTTGCATATTTTATTCTCAGAAATAGTCTTTCCCATCTAACTAAACTGAGAACATCCATGATGTCTTTTCACCTTCTATACATTACCCAGAAGTTTGGGTTCTGAAGATTTTGCTTCTATGTTTCCTTTCAATTGCAATTATTGTAAATTTGGAGTATTCCTAATTACTTGGTGAGTTTTACAAAGTATGATGGAAAGCATACTTTCTTTACCAGATGCCTGAAGGTTTTTCTTAGCCCAGGAATGCATACTGAGTAGGTTTGACACTGTCTCATGCAACATAATTTCTTTTATGTGATTTCTTCTACCTAACTCTGTCTTAGAGGCATGAAGCAGATTAGAATTTCAAAGACTATTAGAAAGAATATTAGAATACAGGGGAAAGGAATTTATATTATTTTATACTTTTTCAGTCTTTTTAATTCTATTTCATTTATCAGGTAGAAAGAGAAGAATAATAACACTTTGGTTATAGGGGTTATGCTTTTAGAAAATCAGAAGAGGATCATGTATCCACAACCTGAGTGCACTATTTCCACCACTGTTCTTGAAAACAGGCATTTCATGGGATGTAAAGATAGAAGGGCTTTATAAGTCAGACAGACTGCTTCCACCGAGTTCAATACCTTCTACTTTATAGTTAGAATTTAGATATAAACCAAATTTGTTTTAGTTGCACTTTATTTTAATTTTTTAAAAATTTTAGTTAATTGGATAAATAAAGTATAAGTTGACTGAGTCCTTTGGTATCTTATATTTTTAATCACAGAGTCATAGAATCATTGAGATTGGAAAATATCTCCAATATCATCAAGTTCAGCCTTTGACTGGACACCACTATGTTAGCAGGACCATGTCTATAAGTGTCATGTCTAGCCATTTATTGAACACTTCCAGGGATGGTGACTCCACCACCTCGCTGGGCAGCTCATTTCAAAGTCTGACCACCATTTCAGTGAAGAAATTCTTCCTAATGTCCAACCTGAACCTCCCCTGATTCATCTTGAGGCCATTTTCTCTTGTCTCAAAATATCAAGGAGATGTAAAGGACATGGTTCAGTTGCTTGAACATATGCTCCCCTTCAGACAGTCATCACAAGATACTCACAGAGACCTCAGAGGAAACCTGCATGTTGCAGAGCAGCAGACAGGATGAAGCTACTGGTCATAGAGAAAACTATGAGTATTCCACAGCCAGACTACAAGGGATTGGTATTTCTGTTTAAGTTACCTTCAATGATGCAGGAATTAAAACATGAGCTTAATATCTATCCTTTATTGTCATTTACAGACTAATAAATAGCTTTCCAGCCAATCTTTCCCTAGCCTGTAGCACTGCATGGGGTGGTTGTGACCCAAGTGCAGGACCTGACAGTTGGTCTCACTGAACACAAACAGTAGGTCTGAGGCCATGGATCCAGCCTGTCCAGATCCCTCTGCAAAATCTTCCTACCCTCCAGCAGAGCAACACTGCCACCCTTCTTGGTATCATCTGCAAACTGACTGAGCAGGCACTCAACCCCCTCATCCAGACCGTAGATAGAGATACTCTACAGGGTTGTCCAAAATACTGAGCCCTGGGGAACCCATCTTGTGACCGGCCCACAGACGGATGTAACTCCATTCAGCCCCCACCGTCTGAGCCCAGTCACCCAGCCAGCCTGTCTCCTAAGGAGCAGTGCACCCATCCAAGCAATGAGAAGCCAGTTTCTCCAGAATGCTGAGAAAGACAGTGTCAAAGGCTTTACTAAAGTCTAGGTAGACAGCAGCCTTTCCTTCATCCACTAAGTGTGTAATCTTGTCATAGAAGGAGATCAAGTTGGTCGAGCAGGACTGTCTTTTCACAGACCCATGCTGGCTGGGCCTGTTTGCCTGGTTGTCCTGATGTGCCACATGACGGCACCCAAGATGATCTGCTCCACTGCCTTTCCAGCACTGAGGTCAGGCTCATAAGCCTGTAGTTACATGGATCCTCCTTCCGACTTTAACTTCCAACTTCCTTTCCAACTGTTTTGCAGGTGGGCATCACATCCACCAACTCCCACTCAGCTGGGAGTCTCTGGTTAGTCAGGACTGCTGGTAAATGACTTAAAGTGCCTCAGCAAGTTCTTCTGCCAGCTCCATCAGTACTCTTGGGGGGATCCCATATAGCCAGCCAGAGACACCAAAGAGAAGCAGCAGAACAGATATTTTTTGAATTTTTTTTTCCACTTGCCTCAAAGTCGGCATATTTGGGAAGCTGAAACCTACTCATGTAGTTAAATAACTAAAGCTTCCATAAACACCTAAAAATTAAGAGAAATTGTTCATTCTTTAAAGAACATCTATAAAAGGAAAAAAAGTGTTGCTGTTTAACTTTTATCCAATACTTACACTGTCATAATATTTACTTTAGAAATGCAAGATCTGTATTCAACAAATGCTTTCTCTTGATAATTTGTATATACTTATTTCTGATGTGAGAGCCAAAACAGGCAGTCAAAACATTAGAAATATTATAAAAGAATTCTATTACAGGCTGAAATTTAGATTCCCATTAATTCCCAGGTAATGAATAATTAAACAAGATTTATTGTAAGGGATTGTTCACTTGGATTTAAATTACATTACAGGTTTCTGAATATCTCTGTAGACTTCAATTTCTACCTAGAAGTAGAAAAAAAAGCAGAAAAAATCTATGCAGAACCATCTTTTCTGAAAGACATTTCTGGATATAAGTTCAGGAGTTCTAAAGCTTTGTTTCTTTTGTAATACCTCCTGTCCATGAATTTCTTTAGTCCATCAAAGCATATGGATAAAACAAGAAGTTCCATAGCTTCCATGCAATTATCTATAATTTCAGATCATGCTTTTACAGTTCCCTTGTTCATTGTTTCTCAGTTGTTAATGATTTTTTTTAATTACAGAAGAGTACAGCTATTAATCCTTTCCAAGCAGAACCTAGGTAGAATGCAAGCATATCTTGCTCATGTTTAAATGCTTTCTATATGGAATTATTTTTATTTTAGAAGACATGAGAAACAACAGTCTTTTAGTTCTCCCATTACTTTCTCACCTGTGTCTCATCACTGAATTCAAATAAATATATTTTAATTTAATAGAAATATTTTTGATAAGTATGAATATACATCAGCAACTTTGGAAATAGAAAAATTCTTGCTGTTCAAGAGTATCTTAGATTTATTTATCATATGGAAAATGGCCACTTTATTAAATGACTTGCTATGAGTATAGCCACGGGTATGCAAACAAAAATCCTGACACTGAGAAGAAAAGCTATTATTCATTTGTACCCATATTTGGGTAATTCATATTAAACTAGATAACAAAGTGGAAAATTAATTTTCTCTCTGTAATTAACAGAAAAACTTTAAGAACCAAGAGACTTTTCTCTAGCATCTATTTATCAGGGAACTAAAAAAAACAAACCCTAAATTCATGTGTTTTGCATAGACAGAGTATTTTTTAATAAATAAATTATGTATTTAATCCATGATTTGGTGTGGGGTGGGTTTTTGTTGCTTTATTTTTTTTTCTTTTTTCTCAAAGATGAAATTCAGCTCTGTTTTTTTAGAAGAAAGAATAAAATTTTTGTTAATTGCTTCTCCTGTTACATTCAGAACTTAAAATTCTAATTGCATTATAAAAATGCTGAAATCTGGTATTATTAAAGGTATTACCCACTTTAAATTTGTGTTATGTTAAATTAGATTTATTATCTTTGTGAGGTAGACAGGTATTTGCAGTTAGGCCTTTACTTCAAAAGGTTTATGATTTTCTTTCAAATCTGGAATTTATAAATTGGAGTCATAAAAAAATTCATTAATTGCAATAACAAAGTGATTATGGAGTGCCAGACCCAGTGCTTCCCTGGATATTGATGTGAAGGCCATGTCTAACTACCTTACTGCCTCTTAAATTTTTTTGCTCACAGATTTGTTTGCATTTGAATATATTAGGATACACTGTGGCTACCTTAATGCTAGTTTACCTGCTTTGCCCAATTGGGTTTTAAACCACTCCAACATTCATTTTTCTTTAATTTCCCTTGGGAATCTGTTTAATAGATCTGAGTGTTAGCAAATATTTTCTCATTCAGTCTTAATTTCCCATTTTGTTTGATTATACTGAATTATTCTTACATATACCAACTTCAACAACTCTATTCATTTCTTGTTTACAACCTATGAATAAGATGAACTACCCTTATAAACTGTGCTTATTTGGTCATTATTTATCTGTAGTACATATTACAAAATCTTTTTTTAACTTTCTTCCTTAAATCACTGAAACAGTTAAGTTCAGTTTGGTTTGTTGGCAGTCTTTTCAATTCTTAAAATAGGTTTTTAAGACAGTCAAATGCTCAAAATAATGAAAATTGAAGTTCTGTAGTACAGGGGTGTTTAAAATTTCATAACCTTCTGATTTAAAAGCACCCACTCTGAAGAAATAAGGTAACATAACACATTCTTCTGTATTGTCCTGCCTGATCACATAGATGAGCTTTCTTGATTATTTGTATACAGTGCCAGAAAATGCATTTTCTATCATTTTCCTACAATATTTTATACCAATTTGCTGTTTATTTTCTTCTTGAGATCATCATACAAGCTAAATACTGTCCAGATCTTTTAACTGCTGTCAAACAAAAGTTACCAAGGCAGGTGAAACTCCCAGGCTGTGGTTAGATACACGTGGAACCTGTGGGAGGATTCTCCTCAGGGAACCTAGGGGTTCTCCATCAGGTAAAGTCATCACAGGGCAGGCAGACAGCAATGTGTCCTTGAGCAGCAAGGCCCTTCACACCACCTGAGATGCTGCAGAGTCTCAGGATATCTTCAGGAGATATCATCTATGATCTGAGACGAGTGGGAAGTGCAAGCCACTGGCGCCAGTCATCTAAACATAGGCAACAAAAGAGATCCTACATCTGTACCTTACACATACATATATACATTTCTGTATCTGAACTTGTCTTAATCAGAAGTTGATTGTCATTCAAGTGGAACAATTGAGTTAACTAAATATAAGATATAAAATCTGTCATAATATATTAAAATTTTATAATAGAAAATCTGTTTTAACAGTTTCAAAATTTCACAGCCTTGTCTTCTAACTGCTGATACAAAGTAATGCTGAAGTAGGATCACATGTGCCAGCACAATCCAACTGCTTGAATAACTTGGACTTCCTTAAAAGGCAGAGATGTCTTTGCATAAAAAGGAATTGAAGCCTGGGTGTGCTGATTATTCAATGGAGAGTAGCAGTAACCTGAGCTAGTCAATGGAGAGAGATTCCTTTAAGGCACATTTCATATGTCTTTCAAGTTATGACATCTGGATGAAATTAATTATGTGATATGTGTCCTTTTAACTATAAAAACATTCTAAATGACCAGATTAGCTAAACATGTCACACTGTAAATGTCTATATTTGTCACTGAAATTCCAAGTATCTATATGTGATAGATGTCAGGATTATGTAAACTTGCTCTTCAAGCTGTGCATTAGCCAGTTAAAATATCAAAATTTGATAGTCAGTAAGCACAGTCTAATCAAAGTTAAGATATATTAGTTAAATCTCAGTGTCATATTAACAGTGAGCTTCTGTTTCAGAACTCTCAGATGTACAGCCAATTCACAGACTAAAGCACTGATCAAACTTAAATTTATATAAATTTAATGCAAACTTGTATCATTAAGTAAAAAAAATCTAAGACAGCTCTAATGCTTTTGGTGTTGTGTAAAATTATCCAAAAAACTAGAAAATATGTAGCTACCCAGATTTATGAGTGGAATTTGATTGCTTAATTATGAGCATCTCATTTGAGATTTGGGTTAAAAGACATGTCATGGTACAGAACTCTTGCAGTTCTGCCTTCTATGCCAGTTGCTGGAGGTTATGGGATGTACTCAAGGGAATTCTCTCAAAAAACACTAGTTGCTGAACTAGTACTGCAGACTACAGGCTTATGTTCCTAAGCCTTCAAGAGTTTTGTCTGCTGCATTTAAGTTAATTCTTTCATTGTATACATATAAAAATGAAGCTCTCACAGCTATGTTTGTTAAATGAGAAAATATATTGGTTTAAATAATTTGACTTACAGTGAAATAATGANGCAGACTACAGGCTTATGTTCCTAAGCCTTCAAGAGTTTTGTCTGCTGCATTTAAGTTAATTCTTTCATTGTATACATATAAAAATGAAGCTCTCACAGCTATGTTTAAGTGAGAAAATATATTGGTTTAGATAATTTGACTTACACTGAAATAATTATGACATGAACATTAATTGTAATATTGTCTGTGTAACCCATGGATGAAAAAAGTTATTATGACTAAGTAGGGACTAATATAATGAAAAAAAAGGAGGGAAAAAAGAGCATTTGAGAGCAATTTCTAATTTAGAAAAATATTCATGTGTATGTTTTAAAGGCAAATTTTAAGGCTGGTGAAAAATTACTAAATTACTAGCTGTAATATAAGTTTTTTTTTGTAGAAGAGAAGCAAAGGACATGACACTGGTGTGAAGCACTGTATTATGAGTATGAAATTGGCATGTTTGAAGTTATCAAGGGAATTCTCAAGTAAAAATTATGATGTAGTTACATTGTTACCTCTAACCAGACATTTGTACAAATGTAATACAAGATTTAAAGTAAATTAGAATCCTTCTGGAGCAACAAGGAGAGACTAGACAGGCTGTTTTGCATTCAAAATGGTGTCATGTCCCTCTGCCTAGGAGTCTCAATCCTATTCTTCAGGCACAATTTGGGTCAAGATTAAGATATAGATTTAGGTACAAATAAGGCAATTGTACAAAACCTGGGAAGAGTGTCAGTTCAGCTATAAATGTGGATAATGTGAATAAAATATAAATTAAGTTGTCATTAATCTATTTAAAACAGCTTTTAAGGCCCTTTTTTTCCTGACTTACTGGTGCCATTCAAGAATGGTTTAGATATTCTGTCCCATCTCACTTCTCTGTTGAATTTGCCAGATAACACAGATGCTGTGCATATGCTAGAGAATCTCACAGGATACCATGTGCCTCTGATTAGGCAAGAGAATCAAATCACCAAGTTAAATTATTCATGGAATCTGGACAGCAGATCAGCTGATTGAAGAAATCTATTGATCAGTTGAGACTTAGTCATCTAGAAGATGAATTGTCAGGCTCATAAAGGTGCTTTGGACACTGTAGTGCTGAAATGGCACCAGATGTGGTAGGACTACACGCAGAAGATTATACACCTTGCCAGAGTTTATGCTAACATGCAAAACTGCTGGACATGACCTGAGAAACTGCTGGGTGTGACAGATGAACATGTGAGAAATGGCAAAAGTTTGTTTCTCAGTACAAGAGAGAGATGCAGCTGCAGGTCAATCTCCAATAAAGGGTCACTAAAATGATAAAAGGACTAGAACATCGCTCCTGTGAAGAAAGACTGAAGCAGATGAGACTGTTTAACCTGGAGAAGAGGAGATTCATGGGGAATCTCATCTGTTTATAAAGATACCTGAAGGGAGAGGTCGTGGTTTAATACCTGAAGGGAGAGGTCACCAGCAGAGTAAATGATCAATACTTGTTAGGTATCTGTTTCCTACCTGTGTTCCAAGTCATCGTAGAGATAGATTCGTTTGATGTATTCTGCTTGTACCTAATTTTTTTGCTTATTTTGTTCTTGGAAGTAGTACAACCAGTTTTCCCTGAACCTGAGGAGATACCATGCATGGAAAATCACATTCTGAATAATTAAATATTGATACAATTTTACATGTAGCTGGAAACAGTCTTCTAAAGGGACGTTTTTGTGCTCTAAGTACAATCACAAATAATTCTGACTGCAAACTTTTCTAGGGACTGTACATATGTTATTTCCTATAGGTACATTGCACAGAAAGTAGGATATTTTTCATATTTACCACATATCGGGATATCACATTTTCTATTACATAACCACATATGTCGTTATGACTTCCTATACATAGCTGTTAACAGAAATTAATGTTGGTCAAGTGAGGGCAGGTAAAAAGTCAGCCCAAGTCCTAAATGAATCTATAGATGCCCCTTAAATGTATAAAATTGAGAAAAGATCATATTATCAGTTGAACTATACAGAAAAAATTACTGAAGCCTCTTGTGACAATTTTTCATTAAGAAAGTTATTTACTCAGTTTGGCTATTATATCATCCCAGAAGAAAAATAATGTTTCTCGTAGCTTTTTCAGTAATTACTAGATTTATATTCTATACCTAAGACCCAGGTTTTAATAATACAAAATTTAATTGCACTGGGAAGAGCATAAGTAGCAGCTAAACGTATAGACTGTCTTTTCAAATAAAAAGTTGTTTAAGGATTTTGTGTGACAAGTTTTTGTAGGAGTATTTTACTACTAGAGCCCAGAAACCCCGTACAACACAGTAGCCAACAAGCAAACAAATGGTATAATCTAAATAACAATGAATATTTTCTAAGGCAGCATGACTTTTGACAGATTTGCTATAAAATTAGTTTCTCAGAAAGGCTAAAGAAGGAGCAGGAGAGAAGAAATAATTAGACTTTTACTATCAAAGGGAAAACATAATTTCGTTCAATGGATAATGATCAGGACCACGCATGTTGCTTCTCACAGGGAAAGGAAAGAAAAAGGAATTTTTAATTAGAACANATGTCCCTCTGCCTAGGAGTCTCAATCCTATTCTTCAGGCACAATTTGGGTCAAGATTAAGATATAGATTTAGGTACAAATAAGGCAATTGTACAAAACCTGGGAAGAGTGTCAGTTCAGCTATAAATGTGGATAATGTGAATAAAATATAAATTAAGTTGTCATTAATCTATTTAAAACAGGTTTTAAGGCCCTTTTTTTCCTGACTTACTGGTGCCATTCAAGAATGGTTTAGATATTCTGTCACATCTCACTTCTCTGTTGAATTTGCCAGATAACACAGATGCTGTGCATATGCTAGAGAATCTCACAGGATACCATGTGCCTCTGATTAGGCAAGAGAATCAAATCACCAAGTTAAATTATTCATGGAATCTGGACAGCAGATCAGCTGATTGAAGAAATCTATTGATCAGTTGAGACTTAGTCATCTAGAAGATGAATTGTCAGGCTCATAAAGGTGCTTTGGACACTGTAGTGCTGAAATGGCACCAGATGTGGTAGGACTACACGCAGAAGATTATACACCTTGCCAGAGTTTATGCTAACATGCAAAACTGCTGGACATGACCTGAGAAACTGCTGGGTGTGACAGATGAACATGTGAGAAATGGCAAAAGTTTGTTTCTCAGTACAAGAGAGAGATGCAGCTGCAGGTCAATCTCCAATAAAGGGTCACTAAAATGATAAAAGGACTAGAACATCACTCCTGTGAAGAAAGACTGAAGCAGATGAGACTGTTTAACCTGGAGAAGAGGAGATTCATGGGGAATCTCATCTGTTTATAAAGATACCTGAAGGGAGAGGTCGTGGTTTAATACCTGAAGGGAGAGGTCACCAGCAGAGTAAATGATCAATACTTGTTAGGTATCTGTTTCCTACCTGTGTTCCAAGTCATCGTAGAGATAGATTCGTTTGATGTATTCTGCTTGTACCTAATTTTTTTGCTTATTTTGTTCTTGGAAGTAGTACAACCAGTTTTCCCTGAACCTGAGGAGATACCATGCATGGAAAATCACATTCTGAATAATTAAATATTGATACAATTTTACATGTAGCTGGAAACAGTCTTCTAAAGGGACGTTTTTGTGCTCTAAGTACAATCACAAATAATTCTGACTGCAAACTTTTCTAGGGACTGTACATATGTTATTTCCTATAGGTACATTGCACAGAAAGTAGGATATTTTTCATATTTACCACATATCGGGATATCACATTTTCTATTACATAACCACATATGTCGTTATGACTTCCTATACATAGCTGTTAACAGAAATTAATGTTGGTCAAGTGAGGGCAGGTAAAAAGTCAGCCCAAGTCCTAAATGAATCTATAGATGCCCCTTAAATGTATAAAATTGAGAAAAGATCATATTATCAGTTGAACTATACAGAAAAAATTACTGAAGCCTCTTGTGACAATTTTTCATTAAGAAAGTTATTTACTCAGTTTGGCTATTATATCATCCCAGAAGAAAAATAATGTTTCTCGTAGCTTTTTCAGTAATTACTAGATTTATATTCTATACCTAAGACCCAGGTTTTAATAATACAAAATTTAATTGCACTGGGAAGAGCATAAGTAGCAGCTAAACGTATAGACTGTCTTTTCAAATAAAAAGTTGTTTAAGGATTTTGTGTGACAAGTTTTTGTAGGAGTATTTTACTACTAGAGCCCAGAAACCCCGTACAACACAGTAGCCAACAAGCAAACAAATGGTATAATCTAAATAACAATGAATATTTTCTAAGGCAGCATGACTTTTGACAGATTTGCTATAAAATTAGTTTCTNATGTCCCTCTGCCTAGGAGTCTCAATCCTATTCTTCAGGCACAATTTGGGTCAAGATTAAGATATAGATTTAGGTACAAATAAGGCAATTGTACAAAACCTGGGAAGAGTGTCAGTTCAGCTATAAATGTGGATAATGTGAATAAAATATAAATTAAGTTGTCATTAATCTATTTAAAACAGGTTTTAAGGCCCTTTTTTTCCTGACTTACTGGTGCCATTCAAGAATGGTTTAGATATTCTGTCACATCTCACTTCTCTGTTGAATTTGCCAGATAACACAGATGCTGTGCATATGCTAGAGAATCTCACAGGATACCATGTGCCTCTGATTAGGCAAGAGAATCAAATCACCAAGTTAAATTATTCATGGAATCTGGACAGCAGATCAGCTGATTGAAGAAATCTATTGATCAGTTGAGACTTAGTCATCTAGAAGATGAATTGTCAGGCTCATAAAGGTGCTTTGGACACTGTAGTGCTGAAATGGCACCAGATGTGGTAGGACTACACGCAGAAGATTATACACCTTGCCAGAGTTTATGCTAACATGCAAAACTGCTGGACATGACCTGAGAAACTGCTGGGTGTGACAGATGAACATGTGAGAAATGGCAAAAGTTTGTTTCTCAGTACAAGAGAGAGATGCAGCTGCAGGTCAATCTCCAATAAAGGGTCACTAAAATGATAAAAGGACTAGAACATCACTCCTGTGAAGAAAGACTGAAGCAGATGAGACTGTTTAACCTGGAGAAGAGGAGATTCATGGGGAATCTCATCTGTGTATAAAGATACCTGAAGGGAGAGGTCGTGGTTTAATACCTGAAGGGAGAGGTCACCAGCAGAGTAAATGATCAATACTTGTTAGGTATCTGTTTCCTACCTGTGTTCCAAGTCATCGTAGAGATAGATTCGTTTGATGTATTCTGCTTGTACCTAATTTTTTTGCTTATTTTGTTCTTGGAAGTAGTACAACCAGTTTTCCCTGAACCTGAGGAGATACCATGCATGGAAAATCACATTCTGAATAATTAAATATTGATACAATTTTACATGTAGCTGGAAACAGTCTTCTAAAGGGACGTTTTTGTGCTCTAAGTACAATCACAAATAATTCTGACTGCAAACTTTTCTAGGGACTGTACATATGTTATTTCCTATAGGTACATTGCACAGAAAGTAGGATATTTTTCATATTTACCACATATCGGGTATCACATTTTCTATTACATAACCACATATGTCGTTATGACTTCCTATACATAGCTGTTAACAGAAATTAATGTTGGTCAAGTGAGGGCAGGTAAAAAGTCAGCCCAAGTCCTAAATGAATCTATAGATGCCCCTTAAATGTATAAAATTGAGAAAAGATCATATTATCAGTTGAACTATACAGAAAAAATTACTGAAGCCTCTTGTGACAATTTTTCATTAAGAAAGTTATTTACTCAGTTTGGCTATTATATCATCCCAGAAGAAAAATAATGTTTCTCGTAGCTTTTTCAGTAATTACTAGATTTATATTCTATACCTAAGACCCAGGTTTTAATAATACAAAATTTAATTGCACTGGGAAGAGCATAAGTAGCAGCTAAACGTATAGACTGTCTTTTCAAATAAAAAGTTGTTTAAGGATTTTGTGTGACAAGTTTTTGTAGGAGTATTTTACTACTAGAGCCCAGAAACCCCGTACAACACAGTAGCCAACAAGCAAACAAATGGTATAATCTAAATAACAATGAATATTTTCTAAGGCAGCATGACTTTTGACAGATTTGCTATAAAATTAGTTTCTCAGAAAGGCTAAAGAAGGAGCAGGAGAGAAGAAATAATTAGACTTTTACTATCAAAGGGAAAACATAATTTCGTTCAATGGATAATGATCAGGACCACGCATGTTGCTTCTCACAGGAAAGGAAAGAAAAAGGAATTTTTAATTAGNAAGGAGCAGGAGAGAAGAAATAATTAGACTTTTACTATCAAAGGGAAAACATAATTTCGTTCAATGGATAATGATCAGGACCACGCATGTTGCTTCTCACAGGAAAGGAAAGAAAAAGGAATTTTTAATTAGAACACAATATTCACACCAAAAAATCTCATGACTAATCAAGAATACTAAACTTAAAAAGAACTAAATGCTCCTCAATTAATTATTTTTCAGTGTTGGTGACAGATACTCCACATTTGTCTGTATCATTCCTGTATAGTTGATCTCTGATGACAATGATATGACCTTTATATAGCTCATATCATGTATATAAACAAAATAAAATAAAATAAAATAAAATAAAATAAAATAAAATAAAATAAAATAAAATAAAATAAAATAAAATAAAATAAAATAATAAAATACATTTAACATTTTTATTTGTTTCAATAGTTTTCTATTCAGTGTACTCAATCACACATATTAGGAAGCCTTCACAGAAATTTATGCAAAACAAAGAGACTTTAATAATATTATATTATAATCACAAAGATATGTGTCTAGTATTCAAAAAATATTTGTTTGGGTTGACATTTTCCCATGCTTTGTGTGTCTATGCAAACGTTCCTTTCAGTAAAGTTTCAGTCTGACAATTTTGATTAATTCTAACAGTGTTCTGGTAACAGGGTTCATTTTTATAATGTGTAAACTTTTAACTGAGGTTACCTCTACAGATTTACTACTGTTTCTTTAAATCTGGATACTTGATTTTGTTATCTTCATTTCCTGATAGAAATGTACACTGACGGTGCACAGGATTTGGAAAATTCTTCAGACCTCCGAATTTCATCCAAAACGTTTAACCTTCTGTCACGTTACACATGGTTACTTCCCACTTTTATTTAGTATATTGTGGACAAATGGGGAAATGCAAACGGGAAATGCAAATCTATCAGTACATATAACCTTTATGTCTTTATATAATGTCCTTGAATAATATAAGTCACAACTGTACAGTAAATTACCAAATATTATTTTCAACTTTTGGGGAAAAAAACCTGTATCCTTGTAAGAAAATTAGGAAACACATTTTTTTTGACAGCAATTGTGTTCCATGTTCCTTGTTATATTCAATTTATTGTCAAATTTACATTGATGACTGCTGTAGTCCTGTAGCACTGTTTTTTCTTCATTGAAAAATTCAAGGAAGATAGACTGATCTGTTTTATGCTGGTTTCCTTATGCTTTCTGCTGATTTTCTTTGCATTCTTCTATCATCTGGCTATACTTTAGAGACTCTGATGTGCCCCAGCTGAATATATGATTACTTTACTGTATATTAAATATATTTCCATTATTCAGTTACTCTTTTCTATGAATTCTAAATGCTTTCATAGTCACATTTTTCATGTTCCAATTTAATTTGTTATATGCCTGTGCAGGAAAATCTTAATCTCTGTTAGTCACTTGATTTTCCCAAATTCTCAGGGGCGTAATTTTACTTATCATTATATCAGATATATTCAAGATAAACATGATAGTTATCAGAACACATTTTACAGTTGCTCTGAGTGCAATGCTCTGGTAGAAGTCAGGAGTTGTAAAAAGTTGCCATTTTTGTTTGTCCATCAGGCACTGCCAAAACCTGAATTCTATTTCCTGATGAATGCCTGATGATATGCAAGGTGCTATTCAGAATGTGGCAGTTGGTGCTGGGGAGGAATAAGGTGTCTTGCCTCTAGATGCCACATCTCCACAGAGGACAGTCACTTCTCAGCAGGGTGTCACCACGGCTGTCACTAGAGGTACCAACGCCTTCACTCGATCGTTTTGCCTGCAACTGCTGTACCTGATGGTTACTTAAGTAAATCAAGATCCCATCAATGATTGGTTGTGAAAAACACTGTATACAGGACACAGCTAAGGGTATTGCATAAAAATTGTATTACTTGATTACACTGCACCTTATTACTGATATAAAGGAAACACTATTGAGAGATTATTGAGAGATGGAGTTGTAACCCAAATGAAATTACTAGTTCATTGTGACATAACCACAGAGAAAAAAATTAGCTTCTCACATATTTATTTAATCTATAAAGATTGTTATAGTTCAGTAAAGGGCACAATATATTCATTACAAGCAAAATTGTCTTGTATTACAAGATATGCAGCTTTATTTTTTGACAGACATTGCATGACTATCACTTGCTCTCAACGAGTTTTAAAAGTGAACAATGAACAGAGCTCAAGCAGGAGAAAAATGTCAGTGAATGAAGCTTAAGCATCTTATTAATCATTGAGCATCTTAAACAAGACTGCGAGTAGTATTGTGTGACTATGGCTCAATTTTAAGAAACATTTGTCTGACTAAGGAATCATATATAATACAGAATAATTCCAAGNTCTAAGGCAGCATGACTTTTGACAGATTTGCTATAAAATTAGTTTCTCAGAAAGGCTAAAGAAGGAGCAGGAGAGAAGAAATAATTAGACTTTTACTATCAAAGGGAAAACATAATTTCGTTCAATGGATAATGATCAGGACCACGCATGTTGCTTCTCACAGGAAAGGAAAGAAAAAGGAATTTTTAATTAGAACACAATATTCACACCAAAAAATCTCATGACTAATCAAGAATACTAAACTTAAAAAGAACTAAATGCTCCTCAATTAATTATTTTTCAGTGTTGGTGACAGATACTCCACATTTGTCTGTATCATTCCTGTATAGTTGATCTCTGATGACAATGATATGACCTTTATATAGCTCATATCATGTATATAAACAAAATAAAATAAAATAAAATAAAATAAAATAAAATAAAATAAAATAAAATAAAATAAAATAAAATAAAATAAAATAATAAAATACATTTAACATTTTTATTTGTTTCAATAGTTTTCTATTCAGTGTACTCAATCACACATATTAGGAAGCCTTCACAGAAATTTATGCAAAACAAAGAGACTTTAATAATATTATATTATAATCACAAAGATATGTGTCTAGTATTCAAAAAATATTTGTTTGGGTTGACATTTTCCCATGCTTTGTGTGTCTATGCAAACGTTCCTTTCAGTAAAGTTTCAGTCTGACAATTTTGATTAATTCTAACAGTGTTCTGGTAACAGGGTTCATTTTTATAATGTGTAAACTTTTAACTGAGGTTACCTCTACAGATTTACTACTGTTTCTTTAAATCTGGATACTTGATTTTGTTATCTTCATTTCCTGATAGAAATGTACACTGACGGTGCACAGGATTTGGAAAATTCTTCAGACCTCCGAATTTCATCCAAAACGTTTAACCTTCTGTCACGTTACACATGGTTACTTCCCACTTTTATTTAGTATATTGTGGACAAATGGGGAAATGCAAACGGGAAATGCAAATCTATCAGTACATATAACCTTTATGTCTTTATATAATGTCCTTGAATAATATAAGTCACAACTGTACAGTAAATTACCAAATATTATTTTCAACTTTTGGGGAAAAAAACCTGTATCCTTGTAAGAAAATTAGGAAACACATTTTTTTTGACAGCAATTGTGTTCCATGTTCCTTGTTATATTCAATTTATTGTCAAATTTACATTGATGACTGCTGTAGTCCTGTAGCACTGTTTTTTCTTCATTGAAAAATTCAAGGAAGATAGACTGATCTGTTTTATGCTGGTTTCCTTATGCTTTCTGCTGATTTTCTTTGCATTCTTCTATCATCTGGCTATACTTTAGAGACTCTGATGTGCCCCAGCTGAATATATGATTACTTTACTGTATATTAAATATATTTCCATTATTCAGTTACTCTTTTCTATGAATTCTAAATGCTTTCATAGTCACATTTTTCATGTTCCAATTTAATTTGTTATATGCCTGTGCAGGAAAATCTTAATCTCTGTTAGTCACTTGATTTTCCCAAATTCTCAGGGGCGTAATTTTACTTATCATTATATCAGATATATTCAAGATAAACATGATAGTTATCAGAACACATTTTACAGTTGCTCTGAGTGCAATGCTCTGGTAGAAGTCAGGAGTTGTAAAAAGTTGCCATTTTTGTTTGTCCATCAGGCACTGCCAAAACCTGAATTCTATTTCCTGATGAATGCCTGATGATATGCAAGGTGCTATTCAGAATGTGGCAGTTGGTGCTGGGGAGGAATAAGGTGTCTTGCCTCTAGATGCCACATCTCCACAGAGGACAGTCACTTCTCAGCAGGGTGTCACCACGGCTGTCACTAGAGGTACCAACGCCTTCACTCGATCGTTTTGCCTGCAACTGCTGTACCTGATGGTTACTTAAGTAAATCAAGATCCCATCAATGATTGGTTGTGAAAAACACTGTATACAGGACACAGCTAAGGGTATTGCATAAAAATTGTATTACTTGATTACACTGCACCTTATTACTGATATAAAGGAAACACTATTGAGAGATTATTGAGAGATGAAGTTGTAACCCAAATGAGTTCATACTAGTTCATACCCATACTAGTTCATTGTGACATAACCACAGAGAAAAAAATTAGCTTCTCACATATTTATTTAATCTATAAAGATTGTTATAGTTCAGTAAAGGGCACAATATATTCATTACAAGCAAAATTGTCTTGTATTACAAGATATGCAGCTTTATTTTTTGACAGACATTGCATGACTATCACTTGCTCTCAACGAGTTTTAAAAGTGAACAATGAACAGAGCTCAAGCAGGAGAAAAATGTCAGTGAATGAAGCTTAAGCATCTTATTAATCATTGAGCATCTTAAACAAGACTGCGAGTAGTATTGTGTGACTATGGCTCAATTTTAAGAAACATTTGTCTGACTAAGGAATCATATATAATACAGAATAATTCCAAGCATATTTGTCTGACTAAGGAATCATATATAATACAGAATAATTCCAAGCATATTCAGAGCTATATTTATTTTTATTTTAAGTAATTTATCTTGCGCCTGAAGTTTAACAGATGTTAGCTTAGCTAATTCAGGATTTTGGCAGATTCCACTGTGTAAGTATTTAGCATCAGTGGCTGAATTTATTATTCCATTATCATCTGCGAAGGAACAATGAAAAATAGTGTAATAATTTCTGAGATATATAGAAGTTGGCACTGAAAAATGAATTGATGAATGCTGTTTGCATCTCATAGTACTACAGATTTGTTTTCTAGATATTTCACAGTATCTATAGCTTCAAGAGAACAGATTCTTGCAGCAGCTCTGATGGACCTATCCAGAACAACACCCCTGATATTTTAACATCAAAAATTTCAAACACTTTCCCAAAGAAAGGGTGGTTTTGATGTAGCCACAAATACTTTTCCTGTTTCTCTCTGGAACATATTTTTACATAAAAGCATAAAGCAGCTTAGACCATGCTATGGGTTGTAAAATTTAGCAGAACAGTGAAGCATTTTCTTGGGAAGATATCGATAAATGGCAAATTGACATGCGATTACTAAGATAAAAATGGAGGGTCTGACAATGGGTGTGGAGTGGTTTAGCTCCTCAGCTGCTTTTTTTGTGGGTAGGCCTTTGAAGGTCTTCAGTCAAAATATAAACAAAAAAACCCTATATGCTTGAAAAGTAAAGGATGTGAATAATTTTTTTGAGATATAGGGATTTAAGAGAGTATGTTAAAATACAAATCTTATTTCACACCTTGGTGCCAAGGTATCTTTGGATACAAAGAAGCTTTAAAGAAATTTTTTCATTACTTTTTGTGGTCAGATGTTAACAGTGATTTGAAATTCTCTCATGCCTGTTTTCTCAGGAATACTTAGAAAATCATGATTCATATGAACAACAACAATTAACGCCTAAATTTTGTAGAATTGCAGACAGATATTTCTACTCTGATTGTGCTGGCAAACTGTCATATATAGTTTTTGTTAATACTATACCCATCCATTTCACTCGTAACCATTAAATAAAATGAAAAATGGGTAGAAATTTAAGAACTATATATTTTAGATACTCACTAACCAATTTTTTTCTGTATTTCAAACACTTTGTAAGTTTGAGTGGAAAACAGGACTAGATCTGGAAAACAATACTAGATAGCTAATTATGGGTAAATGAATCCCATCTGATTGAGATAGAACAATTCAGCTAATCATATTCAAACAGCTGTTAGAGAGTGAGCTAAATAGATTTTCAAGAACTATGTACTTCAAATAACTCTCTAACCAAGTCTTTTTCTAGATTCTAGAAACATTTAAGTTAAGCTTATTAAACTCTTTCCAGCCTTGCTTATCCTCATTTCCCTTTCACAAACCTGCTCATATTAAAAGGACTAGTTTGAGTCCTCAGATTCACAATATATTTATGAAAAATCTTTGATATTTTTGCCCTATGAGCTTCACATCTGTTGGACAGAACTGTACCCTAACTATAAAAACAGAACAAGAACTTTTCTTATTAAATTAGATTGTTCCCTAACTAGAGGTTTTTAACTGTTCCTTGCAAACAAACTGAAACCTATTGCTCTTCAATTTTTGATGCAAGTCAGAAACATTAACTTTCAATGACAATAGGATTTACTTATTTCCGCATCAACAAAATGATTAGCATTTGTCTAGATCAAAATTATCATCTCATAGGAAGAAGAGAGGAGGGGCAAAAATAGAAAGCTACTGTTATCTCAGAGCTAATACATGGGAAAACAACTGAAAATTGTACTGAGAGGCGGAGAGAGAAAAATAAAAAAATCATATTCCTCAAAGATACATTTCTTAATTAACCACTGATGAATCTAGTGGATATGATAAAAAATGAGTAGCTACTGGTACTTTGGAAGATCTAGATGTCACCAAAAGAGTCATGACAAGAATGATAGTTATAGAATGATTAAAGAATGGTAGAAGGTAAGAATGGTAGTTATCGAATGATTAAACTGATTAAGAAGAAGTACACGGTCAATATGTACAATATGTATAAGTATAATTTGTAAAGATTATTAAGAACATATTTTGTTATAAACCAGAAAAATGTCAGTTCTAATCAAAGAGGAAGTAGAAAATGCCGAATATGTTGACTACTATTGCGCCACTGAGATTTCAATATGAAAAAGAATGCTAGGATGGAACATCAAAATATATTGTGTCAAACTGATATTACAAAGAAAGAAGGGAAGAAGAATTAAACTGAACATTTGTTAGGTTGCTATAAACTGATCATGAGTGTAGTCGAGAGAGGAACTGATATTTTCCAGCTGTCAAAGTTCTAATATTGTGTAACAGTCTTCCTATGTGACAGAGTATGAGGGCAGATAAATAGTTCTGAGGCGAAACCTGATCCATGTCTGAAAGGGCCGTGATTGCTTATAATACCTGAAGACAATTCTTCATGTCCTTTCTTGTCATATTCCAACAGCCTCAAAGTGTTTATTAAGACCACTTTTACATGAAGTGGCTATCTTGAATACAGAAACTTTAGTATCTCTGTAGTTTGTTTGGCTACATTTATACACAGTCCTATATTTGATAGCTGCTCTCATTTGAATGTTTCTGAACACTTTAAACACAAAAAAAAAAACCCTAACCTGAAAAGCAGGGTTTTTTTTCCAATACAATTCCATGTGAACATTATGCATGTAAATGCTGCTTAATGTAATTTAATCTCTTCTCAGGGATTTTTAATTTAATAATAAAATTCATTATTTTGTGAATTTGTCATGGTCATTCAAGTCAAAAGTCTTTCTGACTGCTATAAAAGGCATACTAAATCATGAGACTTGATAAATGACAATTTTTGTCATTATCAAACAAAGAACTTAAATTGAAGTGAAGCGCGTGTATTTTGTAAGATAATATTTGTCTCCTTCTGTTAGAGGAAACTTGAGTCATACCGGTGATTTCTGGAAAAACTGTGAGCAATTCTAAGATACTTTAAGAATCTAAACCTTAGAAGAATATCAGTGACCTAAAATAAAGTAAATTGCTTAGCTAAATATTTCAGTTAAAAAAATAGGTATAGCTATTAAAAAATAGACTCAAAAATAAGGCTTTTTTATCACAATTACTGTGAATCAATCAGAGGAAGAACAGCATGTTCTACTAACAAATATCAAGTTGAAATGCAAGTAAAAACTGAAAAAATTGAACACTGAAAAAGAAAACCTCTTAGCCCTCCCAGCAAATGAGACAGAATATCAATGAATCAGTGTAAAAATAAGTAGGAGGAATCAAAATTGACCATCAAAGAAAAACATCAGCCTTGTTTGTGGATTTGTTTATATTAATAATAATTCATGGTAGAACTGGCTGTTTGTATTTTGGTATTTTGATGGTTTGCATTTTTGTAGTGAGTCACATTTTGATTACATTCTTAAAATATTAATTAGTCCAACAAGAACTTCTAGTAATTGGATCCCCATATAAGGAAAGAGTATTACTCAAAATATACCAACAGGAGTCCTTCTTTGAAAGGGAAGACAAAGTTTTAGTTCAAACCATGCCTATATGTCTAATCATATAATTATGATTATATTTGTGGGAAAAATAATGCAGTTAATGCAGCTTAACATATCTTATTGCCAGAAACAAGATAATAGGACAGAAAATAAAGCCCTGAAAGTAAGATCTGATGTCAACAAATTGCGAATTATAACATTGCAGGGCTAGTTATAGTTTTCATCTTTTTTCTGTTTCTTTAACAGTACTTATCCACAATTGCATCATTCAAATCTTCTATCCTTAATAATAAAACATATTTGAAATATCTCACTTTAGTTTTAATTGACTCTCAGATATATATGTAATCCTAGGATAAATATTTTTCCAATGCTAAAACAAGCAGGTAATGTGTTTTTAGTAAAAAAAGGAGTAGGTTAAAAATTATTTATTTGCCTAAATTCCATCACTCTTAATTTAAATCATGTGTATGGTCATATTAGTGTATGGTCATATTACTGTATCAATCTGTGTTCTCAAGCAACTGCTTTTTTTCTGAAAATTTGACATACATATTTCTCTAACATATTTTGGCATATGTATCAATATCCCTTTGAATTTTTGTCAATGTTAAAAAAGAATATAATTCTATTAAAATTTATACCGTGCAAAAACTCAAAGAAAACACCCAATAGACATAAAACTGCTAATTGAATCAGCAAGTGGTAAAGTGCCAAGCAGGGAGGTCATTGGTCTTCAGGAAATATTTCAGGGCTTCACAAGAGAGTAAAGTAGCTTTATGGACCAATCACATCCCAATTATTTTCAAACCAGTGAAAAATGTCTTTACAAAAGCATGTACACATATAGTACTCAATACAAATTTAATAGCAACAGTAATTTAAAATTACATTTACTTTCACAATCACAAATCTTTATCTTATAGATCAGGAATTTAACAACAAGTTTTCATTTGTGGTGATGCCCATCAGCTAGGTGAAGCCTTATAATATTCAAAACATGTATTCTCTTTCTCCAAAGACTGCATTACTTAAAGGAAAGCATTGATTTTTGCCAAGAGACATACAGAAAGACAATCAATCAATGACAGCTTTGCAAGAAATCTACTAGTAAAACTACCCTTGGTTCTCACTTTGTATTCCTTGAGGTCATACATTTATTTAAAATTTTTGGTTCTTTGATGATTGAGGGACAGCTACAAATTAGAATCAGTCTTAGTCAATTTTTATTGCTGCATAAATATACTAAAGGAAAAAAAATGAATAAGTAAAGAAAAATATCACTTTAAAGGAAACCTTTCTATGGAGTGGACCACTTTCAGTTTCTTTTCATTTAATGTGTTTTTTTTTATTTCTTGTCATTGTTTAGGGATGGTACTCCCCAGTTTAGTGTTCCTACTGAAACTCTCCAAACTACGTGTCACTTCTTTCCCTCCCCTTCCCCTCCTGAATATTCCCTCCATCCTGGCACCAGTGCCACCCCATCACTCTCTCCAGCTCAGGACCAGCATTAGCCAACCACCATTTCCACCACTCTTGCTCAATTGGAGAGAGTCCTTTCTCCCTGGAAGAGAGAGAATCCCTTCCCCCATGATGTGAGTTGGTATAGAATAACTTCTGTGTCACACCCATACCTTATCCCAGCTACTGCAAAAATTAACCCTGACCTGGCTGGAAGCAGGAGACACCTTTATGCACATTTTTCTTTCAAGCTATGCTACCTGACATTTTTAATTGTATCTTTTAAAAACCTGAAATTCTTATGTTGTTTGCTCAAAGTAAATTATATCTCTACTCTTCATGGCTTCCTTTTAAGGTGAAGTTATGGAGATTTTAACATCATTAAGCCACAAAAACCGTGTAGTAAGTAAGTAACACTGAAGTAACATTGAAGTAAGAAATTTTTATCTGAGGACAGCAATTGTTCAATACAAGCTAGCATTTTGCAATGCAAATATTAGGATTTGGAAACCGAGAACTTGCAGAGACTAACAGTGTTTGCCAACTATAAAACGTATTGTCATTCAAAACAACAACGTTTTTCTCAAAGGCAGAGCACAATGCCAAATTATAAACAAGACCATAAAAGCCATCTCCTGGATTTTATAATGGCTAAAAATCTTCAGCACTTTTTTAAAAAAGCAGACTCTTGATTCAAGAAGAGATTTACATCTTCAAATGAAAAGTGAAATGAATTCCAGCCATGGGACTTTGTTTGACATTATTCAAATTCCAAATTATAGGTTGCTTGTGGTTAAAAAGTACAACCTTCAGTCACTGAAACAGAGAAAATTGCATATTTCCCAGAGAATAAATGAATAAAAATAAGTAAATAATAATAATAAGCATATATGTTACACCTGTTCTTAGCAGATACAGACAGACTGTACCATGTACTGGGGAAAAATGTCTATCGGTAAGCACATGCTGAAACACAAGATCTGAAAATTTCTACAGAATGTGATAAAGGTCAAATGTATGTAATCACTCAATGACAATACTGAAGACAGAAATTTATCCTCTACTCCTTTATATTTCTCCCTAAATTTTTTTTTTCCTGTGAAAAATAGGTGCCATTCCAAAGTAAATGATTCTCCAAAATAAATAAATTTTAGAAAAATTATGAAGAAAACAGTAATTGTTTAAGAATTCTTTTTCTCAGAAGCCATTATGAAACAGACTATCTGTTCAAATATCTCTCACCTAAAAGACATCAACCAAATATTGTGAAAATACAGAGTGCTATCTACTGCTAAAAGCACAAGGCTATAAAAGTATTCCCTCTGGGAAAAATAAACCAAGAGGTTGAGTAATGCTTTTGTATTGGACATAAGGTTCCACTTAAGAATTCCAGGTATGTCTGGCAAGAAAGCAGATGTCTTTGTTGTGTTATGCTGTATCTGCTACTTTCTGTATCACATTCATACAAAATGAATACTAAATATTAAGCTACTACAGAAGACATAAATAGCAAAGGAGTCTCCCACCATGGTGAAGTAGTCCCTGTAATAAAATTTAATTTAGAAAAATCATTATTCAACTGCCATTAACAGTATTATATAAATCAGGTTTTTTTTAAATAATCAATGACAGAGATGGACACTGTTCTCATATTTATAGAAGAATAAGAGTACCTATCCAAATAGTTACTGTGGAACAAATTACCCTTTAAAAATCCTTACTCTTGTTTAACATGCATTAAGCTGCTTTTTTTCACATTTTTGGTGGTTGAAGGCTGGAGGTAATGCTTTTCAGCACAATACATCCTATGATTTATCTGATTACACAATAAATGTTTTAAAGCTAGCAGCACAGGTATTTCATATAGCCCATTTAATTTCAGAAAATATGTAACTTATACAGAGGACATGTAAATTTTTTTCACTAGCTTTTAAAATAAATATCTTATTTCTTCACAAATGAAGAACTGTAAATATAGAACAGTATACTTAGATAATACTTCTGGGACATTTTGCCCTATCCACAAAACCAAAACAGATGCATAATTAGAATGGAGTAACTACAATTATATCAGTAATTTGATAAATTTGTGGGCAGGTATCTGGTATTCTTGTCAATTAAGGTTTACACTTAGCAGTCACTGTATTTTTCAGCATTTGGTCCAGAATATTTTAATTTGAAATATCTCAAGAACTTGATCTTCCAGTCCTTCCCGCAGGAAATTATTCTATAATCGTGTCAGGAGATACGTTATGCTTATCACTACCAAGTGGCAGTGCTTGCAGGTATAACATGATACTCTTATTTATGACCTGAAACAATCTCCACAGAAAGATAACTGAAGTGGAAAAATTTCTCTTAAATTTAATCTTCGATGGTCAGGCAAATAACGGAACTGAGAGTGGAAACTCAAGACATTTATTATGCCTGCCTTGCTGCTTAACACCAATAATAGTTCAGTCATGCTTATTCACTTCAGTTTAGACTTTCAATTCACTTTACATCCAGCATCCAGCAAACCTGAGCTAAAGACCAAATCAGTTCTATCACTTTACATTACATTTGCCTTATTTACCTTACCCTCATATTTAACTTATTTATGGGTGATATGAGATGTTATATACCATACCCTATTTATGAAGGTGTTCCTTCATATTCATGAAAAGATTTGGAAATTACAGGCTGTCTACATTCCACAAATTACATGACACAAGAAGAATAGCCTAGACAGCAGTTTGTTCTCCTTCCCAATAGAGGATATGGGAAAGAAGCCTGTTTGGCAGCATGCACGTCTAAGATTATCCGTACGTCTTATCCAGGTGAGATCCCTGGGCAATAAATACTAGGTATCTGAAAAGCTAGGAGTGAAGGACAATATATTTTTTATGTCTTCATTTACATGTATTGTTCATGAATGCTGTACCAGAACAAATATCTTTAGAAGATATTTAAGAAAATTTTGCACTCTTTTCTGACTCTTCACGAAACAGAATAATTAGGAATGACAACTATCTAGCAGTTATGTTGTTAGCTTTTTCTGATGATGGTTAAAGTAAACCTCCAGATGGTTTAATCTTCAGCCTGTGGTCTTTAGAAAATAAAAATTGATAGCTGTTTGACAGCTGAGAGATCTCCATCTACCTAAGAGATGCCATGTCCTCCTTTATCACATAGCATAGTAGCATAAAAAATCTTATATTTACTGATGAGACATTTCCAAAGCCATAGGATCATTTCTCCATTTCAGTGATGGTGTGGCCACGTGGCCAGCAATGCCATGCCCTCTCTGGAACAGAGGTCTGCCCTGTAGCACTTAGCAAGGGAGCAGGGCTGGGATGGGGATGAGGACTAGGGTTGGGACAGAGCCCTATAAGTACATAGTAAAACCATGGTAATGGGATGGTGGAGATTCAACTGACTCCAGGGTCAGAACATCCTCAAAGACTGACACATAGGGCTGAAGGGGACTTGGAATAGTCATTCCTGATGACAAAGCTGTAGCAGCTGGGGATTTTTTATCACTGGTGACTGATTTCTGCCTAATCTGCCCTCCGGGAGAAAATACATCTTTTCAGGCGATCCACTTTACACAGAAGAGAGACTATTACCTTTCAGTTTGAAGGAGTTGAAGCATATTAGAAGACAAGCATCCCTTCAAACTAAATAAGGCCATGCATTTTGCTATTTTGTTTTATGGCATATTTAATAACATTCTGTTATCTCTTTTTGACTTATTTCTGTTTATGTTACAGAACATCAGACTCCACCAAAACCCATTCAGGGCTGAGCAAGGTGAAAGACTTACCTGATAAATCTTGTAAGCCTGACTTCCATTTATATACATTAATATAGTGGGTTTTGTTTTTTGGTGTTTTTGTTGTTTGTTTGTTTGTTTTTTTTTCTGGGGGGGTTATAGATTTTCTTTGGCATTTCTAGATATGTATTCATCTTGACATCCAGCATGCAATTAATTGCCAAATTGCTTTGTACCTGCTCCACACGCTGTCTTGAACATTAAAAATGAAGATAAAAAATCAAATAGAGCTCTGATTGATCAAATACCTTCCCACCTTCACAGAAAGTTGTGACCACATATCAATAGAATAAAACCAAAACAATAGAAATACATCTCAGATGTAAAAATGCAATATTTTACGTGAAGCAAACATGCTTAAATGTTCTATAAGTAAAATAGCGGTGATGATAAAAAACTTGATGAAAATGAACAAAATTAGAAGTGAGATTCTGAAACAGAAAAGAAAGCAATATTTTTCTTTAGTTTCTACTGATAGAAAAGAATTACCACACTTTGGAAATAAATTCTTGCTTGTCTGTTTGTTTGTTGTTTTACTTCAAGGAGTGAACCTATTTTCAAACACGTATGAATATTATCTAATGAAATTGAATAAAATTAAAATTTTATTTTCCTGAGGACAAACACCTCATACTGCTTTTACTGAATTACTAATAATTTGCTCTGATTTTCAACTATGGAAGTATAGCTGAGATGAAAATGTTAATAAATGTTATATGCACAGCAGTGTCTTTTTAATTTAAATTATAGGTGATCAGTAAGAGGTTTAGTACTCCAGATTTGCCCTACTAAAAGATATTTTAAAACCCCATTACCTACATTAATATTAAATAGAATTCTTTTCGTAAATAATGTCAGTATTGTTCTTTATGTTTTGCCAAATGAATCGTTTTATGACATAGAAAATCCTTTGACATTATTTTGAGAACAAGGTCTTGTGGCTGAATCTGCCAGTCACCAATTAAGTGACTGCTAAACATGAATGAATTGTTACTCAAACTTTTAAAAATGCTTCTTGAAGTAACTTTGTTTTGTTGTTGATTATCTGAAAAAAATCACTTAAATGGTGACTAAATTAAAATGTTTTGGAATATGTGATTTTCTTCCCTATATATGAGAAATTACTTGTAGTTAATAATGATTCAAGGAAAAACTATCCTATTAAAGCAGAATAATTTTATTCCTGGAAACAAATTTAGGTTTAGCTTCCCAAGAAAACATTTGTAATCTGTAAATTTTGATGAAAAATGTAAACATTTAATTTTGCTCTTTTCCTTTTAACAAATCTTTATTAATACTTTCTACAAGAAATTATATGATTTAATGTTTTAGAGAAGGAAGAAAAAAAGAAATGTGGAAATGCCCTCTTTAGAAAGGAGTAACTTCACTTCCCCCATTTGTTTTCATTTCATTCATGAAAAATTAATATCTCTGATTACAAAATAACAACAAATAATTTGTTTTTCCACAGAATTAAAAATGAGGAACTATTTATAATTGCTGCAGAGGCACTTTATACAAATCTACTGTGAAAAGTGCAGATATTCATAATCAATCACATTATAAGTAATATTTCCTATTATGTTTGTTAAACTGAAAAATTATTTGCAAACATTTGTTTGGCTTAATTTACTATTTTTTGTTCTTATACTGTCAGGATAAATCAGAGAATCATAGAATATTCTGAGTTGGAAGGGACCTACAAGATCATTGAGTCCAGCTCTTAAATTAATGACTCATATGGGGATCAAACCCACAACCTTGGCATTATTATACCATGCTTTAACCAAATATATATATTTAAACCTGTACATGCCAGTGAAGGTAATTTCAATTTTATATGTTTGTTTATGCTGCTATGAATAAGACAGCAAAGATAAATTTCAGCATTAAAATTTGTGTATTTTCTTTATAAATTAATTATGATTTAAAAGAAAATGAAGGCCCCAAAGCATACAGTCCAATTAATGGTAGGAATCATCCTACAGTATTGGTAAGGCTATCTATTGTCGTAGAAAAAGAAATTCCTCACTCTTTTAAGTAAAAGTGCTGCACCTAGAGAATGAACGGCTACAGTTGAGGAGTTTTTTAACCTATGGGGTTGTTAGCACAGAGTCATAACTATGATCATGTGATTGGTGATTATAATTTTGAAACCATTTAGAGCTCTCCTGCAAGTAAGCTCATTCTTCCCTGAAGAAATAAGTAAAAGGAAATTAAAATTAAAATTTGAGTGTTATATCACTGTCCAAATCTTTCATTATGCAGATGGTTATGTAGATCATCCTCCAATCATGTATATCAGAAAATGGGCAGTATTTGTCTTTGCACTTACTGGCCTCTAGGTTAGGAGTTCCTTTGTAAACAGACATTTGTGACTCGATGCATTAAAACATCACAGCAGTGTTTTAATTTCAGACAAAATTAACCAGATTGAAAACCAAGCCAGATCGGTACATTTGTCAAGCTCAATATTTTGACAAAGCAAACTTTCTTACTTCTCCGTCTCTTGTTCCTTTCCTCCAAAGGACCACGTTCCTTCAGTCATACATCCAAGAAGGACAGAATTGCTTTTAGGGATGGGAATTTTTCTGCAGCATTTTACAATGTTTATTATATACCATATAATTATTTATATCTATTTCAATTAGTGTTCATATATGGCTACTCTGTATTATCATCTCATCAGAAGTTTATTTCTATTTCCATATATAACAGTTATATTAATCTCATGAATTCAGAAATTATATCCAGTCCACTGGAAAACCTCTTAACTAGTATACATGTGGTACTATGAGATAGCATCCTGTGCATATATTCTTGTGATTCAAGAAGCCTTCTCATTTGCATTTGTGGATTTGATGATTTTTGATTCCTTGTTTTATTGGCCTAAAGCTTGAAATTAGAATTCAAATTACATTTATTTCCTATTTTAAGTTTCCAGATTGATTACATACAGAATATTTTCTTTTATTTACAGCTGATGAACTTCTAGAACATTGCATAGAAAGAGAGTTGGCCAACATCTATGTGGCTAGGCAGAGGACAGAAATTATCACTTCTGGCTAAATGAGAAGGCCTTTTTCCACTGCAGATGTGTGCTTACATAAGGGGCATAGTGCCCTGGAGACAGCTGGGAAGGAACAGCTTCCAAAAAGACAAGATCATAGAGCTCAAATAATGGAAGTGCTGCCATTGATGGAAACCGGTGGCAGAAACCTGGGAAGTGGGGGTTATTTCTTACACAGGAAAGCTATCTGAATGCGTGGATCTTTGTCCCACTAAATGACAAAGTTGATCCAAGTGAGTTGAGCTGTAAGTTGATCCAAGGCTTGTGACTTCAAACCAGAGGACATACTAGTGTCAGTGATATATTGACAAGTCCCTTCAAAAAGAGGAGGAAGTTGTTTTTCACCTACCAATGTAAGTTTCATGATTATCACATCACCATTTTGACATTTACTGAGTGGGCAAAATGTTTGGGTGCAAGAAAGGTGGTAAATATCTGGGTTGTGCTAATTACAGTTTCTTGATACAGAAACAATGAGATGACTGAGAAAATATTTCTGCTGGTTAGCAGTAGTCACTATCAGCATCAGCTACAGCCATGTCAACTACAGGAAGGTGGATGAATTTAAGATCATGAGAGAAATTAGGTGGGCAAACCATCCCAATTTCAGAAGAGCTAATTACCATCCCAATTTCAGAAGAGCTGAAGGTTTTCCAGAGAACCAGTTGTTGAAATCCCATGGGAGGCTCTTTGCAGGATGAAAGGACACAGGACACATGTCTCATCTTCCTGGACACCCTTATAAGCACACAGAAAGGGACCATTCTGATATGCAAAAGTTAAGCAACAGTAGCAGAAGGTAGGCTGCACAGGCAACTCCTGACTGGGTTGAGATGTAAAGAAGAAATTCATAGAAGATAAAATCTAAGATGTGTGAGAGGAACACAGAAACTTTACCCAGGTGTGAAAGGGTGAAGTTAGATTTGTATGGAGTGTGAGAGACCGCAAGAAGGACACCTGTAAAGATATTGGCAACAAAGGAAAACTAATGAAATTAGGCCAAAGCTCAGAAGGATGGAGAATGCAGTGATAAAAGATACAGAAAATTACTTTTTTCATAAAGCCAGAGAAAACTTCAGAGAAGTCCTAGTCTAGAAGTATCTATGGAAATCTTGCAATATAAGTCTTGACTGGGCAAGGCCTTGAGTACCCTTCTAACACTGAATTTAACTGTGTGTGAAACAAGGCTGACTAGATGACCTACAGAGGTTCTTTCCAGTTTATATCTCCATTCTACTTTTATTCCCTAAATTACATTATTTTGTGTTTTTTTCCAGTAATGGATAGAGACTTGTATGCTGCATCTGACCTCACATGGACTGACAACTTCCTTGATGTCTTTCCCAAACCTTTCTTTGTTTGAATCAGTGCTTTTCCATACATGTTTGTTTTCTTTTTTAATTTCTGGCTGTAACATGAAAGTAACTGCAAGATAGCTTTTCTTTTAACATTCTAATAGGAAATTGGTTTCTTATTGCACAGCATAAAGGAATTGAATGAAAAGGTTGCTACAGTCTAATAGAAATTTATTTTCAGAGAAAAATTAGCACATTTGTTGTCTCACAATTCTATAACAGGTTTTATCCTTGTTGTCCCTTCTCAAATAGATCTTTACTGATGTTAATGGCAGGATCTCAACACAGCAAGGTCAGATCTTTTTAAATAAAGAGTGGAGGTCAAGGCAGATGTATTCCCTAAGCTACTTGAATAGTCTTCTGTGAGTGGTATTTTGAAAGCAAAAGCAATTTATAAATTAATGCCAGGGTTACTGAACCATTCAAAGGTCTAAGAGCCCACATGAATTCCAATTACCTCTCTTTCACAAACTTATCCCATAGCTGTTAGTATGGGGTCAGTACAGTGAAGCTCACTGCAATCAAGGTGGGACAAGGTTTATCTTTGTTTATCTTCATCATTCATAGGTTTTGTGGATTCACTTGACTGTAATCTGTTTTTGGGAAGGGAATGCTGTTATGTTACTTGAAATATGTGCCAACACTCAGGCTGAGACAGATACATCTCAATGAATGGAAGCAGGACCCTTACTTATACACCAAAGCCAACTAAGGCCAATGGGTTTAGATATGTTATTATTTGATAATAGCTTTAGGTTTTACCTCATAGATAATTAGATGCTTTAGTGTAAATGACCCCAACCTCCTGTCAGCACCATAACCTCCATTATTGGGAGAATACATTCTGTCCTTTTTTCTATATTCATTGCATTTCTACTGTAAGATCTCATGAGATGGGGGGAAATAATAATTGAAAAAACACCAAAGCAACCAAACAAAAAACCCCACCCACACTTTTGGATGATTTCTGCTAAGGCATGTTGTTTGGTATAAATTTTCAGTGTAGATCCTCACATGAAATGCTGTATCTAGATGCATGACAAGGTATAGGTACATTGAATGAATTTACTTTGACTGACTGGAGTCAGAATTCTGAGTGGGTGTTTTTGAGACATGAATTAGACCCTCCCTGGGAAAGCATAGGACTTTCAGGTAAAGAAGGAAGACAGCATGTTTCACCAGCAGACCAGAACATTTCCTGGGTTTTATCAGTACGTATGTCAAATGTATGAGAAGATTGCTGTTCTAAAAGAGGAAAGAATATGTTTTGCCCTGAGCTATCCATATATTTTTTCTTCTTTTTTCATATATTAATAAGCATTATGAGAAGAGCAAGTAATTAAATTTAATGTTAACTTATTGGGCACTTCAAAATAAAAAAATGCTGTGCTGTTGAGGACAATATACCATGGTATCCACAGTGCACAAGTCCCACAATTAAAATGCTAATTAACACTTTTATTTATAAGGAACAAGGTTATTTGATTATAATCCCATTTTCCCTGCTCTCTCCAGCATTAGGGATTGATAAATCAGTGAAACAACAAACCAACCCAGTTGCCTGAGGAATGATTGTATTTTGCTCTCTCCACACAGATCTAATACACATCATGAGGACAACATTAGCCAAATTATGCAGAAACAAAATAGAAGTTTCTTTCTTTCGTTGGATTTTTTTGGGGGGTGGGGGCTGGGTTGTTTGTTTTTTTGCACTTTTTTTGTTAATTTTTTATTGTTGTTTATTTTGTTGTTTTTTGTGGTTTTTTGTTTGGGTTTTTTGTGGGGGTTTTTGTTTTGTTTTGTTTTGTTTTTCTTCATCTTTCGAAAGAAATTGCAGTTCAATTTGGCTTTTGTTCATCAAAGCCTGTGGAAGCTTTAGTTGAAATCATATCCCTTGGTCAATTATTGAAACCAAAATCCAGAATACAGTAAATAGAATCCAGAAGTTTCAGTTATGCAGCAATTAAATAGAACATATATGTTTCTTCATCTGTCTAGGGAGTTTAAAAATTAGAAAAAGGAAGAATCAAAATGCATATATGTATATATATATTATAT
>VZSE01007204.1:179954-212204 GCA_013398275.1 Promerops cafer | reverse complement strand
TGAGTTTTGTTTCTTTACATTGACAGTGGGGAAGAAAAACGTTGTGGGGAGGGGAAGGTTCTGAAGGGTTTTTGTTTGTTTGTTTGTTTGTTTTTTCTCATTTTTTTCTCCTTTTATTTACTGTCAATAAACCTCTCTTTATATCCTTTTAAGTTTTGAGCCTGTTTTGCCTTTCTCCTAATCCCATCTCACAGCAAGAGTAAGTACACCCTAGTGAGTGCACCTGTGATTGGCCAGCACAAAAACTACTACACTATTTGATGCATTAGCTGGGAAATTTCGAATTGGTGAGCTAAACCACTACATCTCTACATTGGACTTCCAGAGGGCAGACTTTGTCCTGTTCAGGACACTGGTTTAGAGGGTCCCTCAGGAAACTGCCCTTAAAAACAAAGGCTGGACATGCTTTAAGAAGGAAGCCTTGAAGGTGCAGGAGCAAGCCATCCCTATTTGCTAAAAGGCGACCTGGCAGAGAGGAAGAACAGCCTGACTGAAGAAGAAACTTTCTGGAGCTCATGGAATAAAAGAGATTTTATGACCTTTGGAAGATGGGGCAGGCAACTCAGAGAGAGTACAACGATTTTGTTAAGTCATGTAGAGAGAAAATTAGAAAGGCAAAAGCTCATCTAAAATTCATTCTGGCCAGTGCTGTGAAAGATAATAAGAACTGTTTTCATAAATACATTAAAAAACTAAAGGAGACCCAAGGAAAATCTTCATCATTTATTGGATGTGGGGGAACATTGTCAAGAAGAATGAAGAAAAGGCTGGGTTGCTTGATGCCATCTTTGCCTCAGTTATTAACAGAAAGCCCAGCTATCCTCAGGGCAGCCAGCCCCCTGAGCTGGCAGACAGAGATGGGTAACAGAACAGACCCCATGCAGTCCAGGAGGAAGTAGTTAATGACCTGCTGTGCCACTTGGACACTCACTCGTGCATGGGACTGGGTGGGATTCTCCCAGGAGTACTGAGGGAGTGGAGGAAGAGCTCACCAAGCCACTCACCATCAGTTATCATCAGTCCTGGTTAACCAGGGAGGCCCCAGACAACTGGAGGCTGGCCAGTGTGATCTCCATCTACGGGAAGGGTTGGAAGGAGGATCCAGGGAATACTGGCCTGTCAGCCTGACCTCAGTGCTGGGGAGGTTTATGTAACAGATTATCTTGAATGACATTGGGCAGCACTGACAGGACAACCAGGGGGCAACCAGGGGAATGGGCTCAGCTGCTGAAAAAATGACTGGACATGGCACTTTGAGATGTGGTTTGGTTGACAAGGTGTTTGGTTGAACTCAAAGGATGATCTTGGAGGTCTTTTCCAGCCTTAATGAATCTATAATTAGGAGCTGTCAAAAATCTTCTTCTTTAACCTAATAAAAATATAAGGATGTTAAATGTCTAATGAAGGAAATAATTTATGATACTGTAAAGTAACCAAATTTAATACATAGACATCAGTAGAGTATGTCTTCCATCAGAAAAGCCCCCAAACAAAATTTGTCACACTGTAGTAAAAGCACGACCTGAAAAGAATGAAATAACTGCTGAATCCAAGAATAGTCGTAGAGTTAATTAAATTAACATCATTTTTAAATTCAAGGGAGTCAGAGTAGCAATATATGCAGTAGAAAATAATACAGCAGAAAATATATTCTGTTTATACTGTTGTCAGTAGGAGTTTTTTCCCTTTTCTGTAGAGGTTCTGAATCTTATTTTCATATTTCCACTTTGTTCAATTATTACTGAAGTATTAATTCCTCTTACCATGGAATTTCCTTAATCTACATTTCAGCATCTGTGAAGAATAAGTCTCCAGATATACAAAATGGTTATGTTTTGAGGGTGGAAAGTATTGTGATTTGTGCTCTGATTAGTATTAAAAGAGATCATGTGATTCCACCTTGAACCAAACATGAAGGCATACTCCTTTGAATCATCTTGAATTGGATGAAATCAATTTCCACATAACATTAAAAAACCCAGAAGAAAACACATTTTATAAAATAGGCAGATCACTCATCTATATGAACATCTATTTAACATGTGTAAAACTTCAAAAGAACTTTTCAAGTCTGAAGTAAGAAAATAATAGCACCATGAAGGACCTTTTATTAATAAACTAAGGTTCTAATTTTCCAGCAAAAGTTATTAAATTACCTGAAGCTCTGTCCTATATCTGTTTTTATAACAAATCTATTAGTCAGAAGTGCGTGTTTTCGCCTCCATAATGGAATTGGGAGAATCCATTATGGTGCTATCATAATGCTTACTTCTCCTTTGTATTGTGGGTTATCACCTAAGGTTGTTTTTTATAAACCAAGACCACGTTTTGCTGGGTAACACATAAACACAGAATGAAAAGACAATGCTAATCCCTCAATATTGCAGTCTATAGCATGACAGGTTCACTAACTCCACTCTCTTGTGTACAGTAAGTGAATGTGTGCATCCAGCTGTCACACTTGCCTGATCCTGATACGTCAGCAACAGCCCTGGAAAAGCTCTCATGTACGTTCACTGTACTTTCAGAGTAGGATGCTGTTCACTGCAACCCTGCATAGCTCCTTTCTTCTAAGTCTATTTAATCAAGGTGAGAGGAGTTAAATCTACATACCAGCTGTGTTTTATTTGTAGTGAGTAGCACTTAGTAATGGAAATGTAAATCTCCAAGGTCGGAATGCGCTCTGTAGAACAACCCATTCTTTCATAACCTAGACCTTGTGATTTTTGCTGAAAAGCTTTTTATGGTAAAGGTAGAGGCATAAGAAATACTTTTCCATGACAATTACAGCTCTGATAAACTGCAGAAAACAGGATAGATGATTAGTGTTTTGATTAGACAGCTGGATGTTCTTAAATTCTGCATTCCATATGAATTCAAATTCCTTCAGTAATGCAAGTGCAAAGTGTTGAAATTCTATCATGGTGTAAGCAGGGAGCTGCAAGGACTGTTCTGTTGCTGACAGATGTAAGTATGACCTAAAGCTATTATCTGCGATTTATAAATAAAGTGTAATTATTCCTGTTTTTAACCATCATGTGTGCTTCTTCTATTAACCATGATAGCACAAACACATTAATGCCTGATCATTAGACAAGAAATTAAACAGAAATGTAAAAGGAAGATGGTTATGAAAATAACTTCATGACTCCCTTGATTCTGCAAGCAAAAATGCAAGGGAAGAGAGGTATCTACACTTCATATCACCTTTGTGCACTTTGTAATTTCATTTTACTTGTACTAGAAAACACTCCATTTAAAAATATCCTCAACCAAGATGTTTTTGGAGCACCAAAGGTATTTGCTTTTCCAGCCTCAAGGAGTTTCAGTGAACTTTATTTTTCAAGAAGTCTAGAGCTTCCCACAAAACAGTAAAGACCTCTTAATGTCATATTTCTTAATATGAGTATTTCTCAAATACAGTTCTTGTCATAGATTATTGCATGAGCAAAGAAAAGAACTTTTATTCACCTGTACTCTCATTTGCTTCTTTCATGACTAGGACAACCTGCATAATAAATTAAATTTGCTAGGAAACAATTAAACATTTGTTTTTAGTAAGAAAATACTACATGGGTAGTTGTCTGTAGTAGTTTCCAAACTGGCTAAACATTTAGAAAGCTTGCCTAGATGGATTAGCTTATTCTCCACCTAAGAAGGAATTTTATTTCTATGACAAATTTTGGGATTTTAGAAGTCAGGCTATTTATTATATTTTATTTATATTTTTATTTGTGCATATTTTTTGTTTCTAATAAGAGATAGGAATTTGTGATCTACTACGAGTTTGCAGGTTTTAGCCATCATGATTTAAGCCGTGTCCTACTGAATCAGTTTTGGGTGAAGATGCATCTTAACATTCCTGTAAGTCCTCTAAGATCTCTAAACAATTGTCTTTCCTTGCTAGGTGCTATGCAGAAACGAATTTGTTCTTTAGGGCAGAATCCATTACAAAGACACTGGTAAAGCCTCAGTTGAGTTCAGAGCTTTATAAAGCTGAGATTCAATTACATGTATGAAACTCAACATATCTTCCCCAGATGTTTAGCACTTTCAAATTCTGACTTTTTTTTTTTCAGGAATTACATATAAAGAAATTAACTGAATAGTGGATTATAAGGAACTGAAAATTAGTCAGAAATTTAGCATCCATGTAAGCAAGTTCTTTGTCCAGAATAATGCAAACAATGGAACACAGTAATGCTTTAAGGGTCATTACAAAAAGTAATTGAGATTTTGTATCCCAGATGTATTTGAAGACACTGTTACATGTGACACTTTTAATTGGAAAGGCTGGAAGAAGTAATCCAGTCAGACGACTTTTAAAAGGAATTGAGGGACAGGGTTAACTAATGACTATTCATCCTAGAGAGTTAACCAAGTGAGAAAGTCCTGCTGGTTTTTGTGATGCAGAGATTCGGATGAGAGCAGGTAGTCTAGTTCTCCCAGTACCAGGTTTCATGTCCCATCCCTGCCTGTCGTTAAAGCTCCTGTGGTTGCAGACCAGCTCATGTGTCTGACGGACACCGGGGGGCAGCAGTAGCTTGCCTGTAAGCTGGTTAAGCCTAAATATTTTTCTTAAGTATGACGTTGCATATATTAAACACTGAATTGTTCGGAATTGTTCAATTTGCAGACTAATAAATAATAATAAACCCTAATAAACTCAATCAACCCTCACCCCTGACAGCTTTTTTATATGTATATACGTGGGTATGTCATACATTATTACACCAAAAGGCCTTAGCAGAATCTTTGACATGTGACAGGAAAATGCGAGCTTGGATGAGAAAGTTCCACACAGTTTTTGGCTTCTGCAACAAGACTGTTAAGAAATATGTTTTTTGTCCGCTGAGAGAAGAACAGAAACCCTCAAATATGTTCCCCATAATTGTATTATAAAACACACTGTGGTCATTGCTAACATGAGACAGGGAAGCAGAAGTTTAAGTCTGATACTCTATTTCAACTCATGTGATCTTGTTAGTTTCCTGCAAGCTAATATATTGTAAAGAAAGGAAAAGCAAAATAAAAGTTTATTTGGGCTGAGAGCAGCTCATAGATTGTTCAATGTGTTTGATTTTGATTTTGAATCTTTGGAGAAACTACATAAAGGAAAAAGTTTTAAGAAAATTATTAACATCCCCATACCCAGACCCTCAAACCATTGTAAATCTGCCTATTACTGCCTTCAGGAACTGAGGGGAAGGTAAATATGTTCCCATGCCACCCTAGTTGGAAAGTCAGAAAATAAATGGGATTAATTTATCACTCTTGAGTGCATACTTTGATGTAGTCTGTAACTTCATGTTTGCCTATTTTTACTTCTAAAGATCCTTGCTTCTTTCAGTGCACAGTATAAACATTACACATCTCACTGTGAAGGAAAAAAATGGGAAACCAGAAATACCATTGTACAAAACAATAATGTCATCTATTGAGGTAATAAGAAAATTCTCTGAACAGGCCTTCATGCTGGAACTAATAGAGCAATACTGTGACATTTTGCCAGCCTGTTTGGACAAGCCCTAAAGGAAGCCACTCCTGTGGCTTTTAGTGTCAAGTAAATAATGAACCTGCAGAAATGGATTTACCTTGAGGTGACATTATCCTTCATGACTCAAAATGCTGTGAAGGGAGAGACTAAGAACATAGATAAATTAGGTAAACCTTATATCATAGAATTATTTATGCTGGAAAAGACCCTTAAGATCATTGAGTCCAATTGTAAACCTAATCATGCCAAGTCTGCCCCTAAACCGTGTGCCTAAGTGCCACATCTACATGTCATTTAAATACCTCTAGGGATGGTGACTCAACCACTTCTCTGGTGAGCCTGTTCCAATGTTTTACAAGCCTTATGGTGAAGAAATTTTTCCCATTATCCAGTCAAAACCTCCCCTGGCATATGTTGAGGCCATTTCCCCACGTGCTATTGCTTGTCACCTGGGACTGGAGGCCGACCCCCACCTGGTTACAACCTCCTTTCAGGCAGCTGTAGGGAGCGATAAAGTCATCCCTGATCCTCCTTTTCTGCAGAGTAAACAACCTCAGCTCCCTCAGCTGCTCCTTATATGACTTGTGCTCCAGACCTTTCACCAGCTCCCATTTCCCTTCTCTGGACACTCTCCAGCACCTCAGTGTCCTTCTTGAACTGTACACAGGATTTAAACCACAGCAGCTGTTTGGTGCAGCCTCACCAGTGCTGATCACAGGGGCACAATCACTGCCCTGCTCCTGTTTACCACACTATTGCTGATACAGGGCAGGATGCCATTGGCCTCCTTGGCCACCTGGGCACAGCTGGCTCCTGTTCAGCATGTCAAACAGGATATGCAGGTTCTTTCCCACCAAGCACCTTTCCAGCCAGTCTATCCCAAGCCTGTAGTTTTTCATGGGGTTGTCATCCAAGGGTAGGACTCTGCAAAATTGCCAGTTATATTCCAAATCTAAGCTCTCTAAGAACGTTTGCCAGAAGGTTCCAGAATTTTGAACCTTGGACAAAACAAAATAGCCTGCATCAGTGGAGAGGCATAAGACTTGTAAAACTGAAATTACAATGTTTTTACTTGTCAGAGTTGTAAGACATGTTATAGTGAGAAGTGATAATTGTTCTAATGCTACTAGATTTGCCTGAAATATTTATGTGTGTGTATGTGTGTGTGTGTGTATGTAAATGTTTTAAAATTTGTATAGTTCACTGAAAGAAACAAACATTTCAAATACTGTGGATTTAATCATCACAATGATTCTTAACTTGTTTCTGTAGAGCTACAATCTTCAAATGACAGGTCAAGACCTTCAAGCAAGTCATGAGGTGTAAGGGGGTAGAAGACAGGAAGCAGCAGAAGGAGTAGTTTATGTGCCTGTGAAGTGTCCAGAAGCCTAGCTTCTTTGAGGTGGGAAAGTGAGAAAACACCTTGTGACTCACAGAAAGCATTTGTCAGCCAAGGACCCGCCTTTCATTACTGGCAATCACTTGGTTATTCCCATTGTTCATGGCTGGAAATCACTCACTGACAGTTGCTCACCTTTTTACAAAACCCTGTTCTGGACAAGCCAATTCCTAGCATGGGTTCATAGATTGTGCCAAGGACAGAGCTTGCAAAGAGTTTAACCACTAATAGAATACACTTACCTATACTAATATCCAAATACTGCCCATACTAGAAAAATGAGAAAATCACATTACTTTCAAATTCCCAAATTCCATTAAACCTTAAAAGACTTACATCTGGAGAAACTTTAAACATTGTTGTCATATATGTTCATACAGTTATTGGCACACCAAGAGACTCAAACAAAAACCCAAAAGATCATGATGTGGCTTTGAAAAGACACTAACAATAACTGCAAATTTCATGTTATATCAAATTTACTTTAGAGCTTGAAGAATCTTGCTCTGCTCCTCAAGCATTTTCTCATGGCAGTAGGTGATAAAAGATAGTTTTCCCAGCATTTCACCAACTGAATCACAGGGTTAGCAGCATTAAATTATAATATTTTTGACATGGTTGACAACATTCAGTTTTAATTTTAAATTATATAAAAGCCTCACTCTGAAAGTAAACTAACAATGATGCTGCTTGAAGAATGAATGACAGTTTTTACCCTTTGAAACACTATACACAGTGTTAGGTTACACAGTGTTAGGTTACACAGTAACCTAACCTTTAGTTTGTCATTTTGTGTTTTGTTGTACTGTGACTTTTAATGGTTGTTACACTGGTTGCACATTTAACACTTATATATTTCTTATGCTAAAAAATGCATTGCAGAATGTTAATATTAAAAATATTGTCTCTTGTTCTAAATTTTGCAGAATTCCAAAATAAAATATATGAACATCCTTATGGAGGCAGCACAGATATACATTTAAAGCATCACTGAAAACTTCTTCTTTCAGAGTTCTGACTTTTTTTTTTTTTTTTTTTTTGAGGACCATTAAGTATTTTCTGTTCCTTGAATAAATACTTGCAGAAAATAATTTTCCTTATGTTAGGTCTTATGCACCAGTGTAATAGTTCTCTCAAAGAAATTGCTGTTTTGTCTTCAGTTTGTTTCATCTTATTGTCTGGAATATAAAATGCTCAAGCTAGTTAACTGACTTTTCAAAGGAAAAACATTTTAATACCATAGTTGTATCCTACTTATTTCCAAAGAAGTGCATCTTAATTGTGCATCTTGCAGTATCATGTCTCAGTCTAAAAATAAGAATGCATTGTTGCTGAGTGTTAAAAAAGTTACATTTTCCGGGGACAACTTTGAAAAAAGTATAGAATTGTATAGAAATATACATGCTGCTTGAATTTCGTATAGAAATTGTATAGAAATATACGTGCTTGAATTTCACCTTGAAGCTGAAATTAGTTGTTAAATCCTTAACTCATGAGCTCACCTTACTTCAAACCTTTGAATCAAATAATTCTTGATTCTCAACTATGGTAGTCTTACAAAAAATTCATCATTAATCTGCTATCATGTGCTGAACTAGTGGTTTTAGCAGGGGTCTAATTAAAAGACTGTGACATAGAGCATGGAATTTTAAACTGGAGGTCATAGTAGCATCAGGGTAATTCATTATAACTTGCACCCTCTGCAGGAGTTATAAATTGTACTGAAGAATGAGAACTCTATATAACAGTATAGAAGGATTTTAAAGACCCAAAAGGTATTGTCATTCATTACTTTAGCAATAAGAAAGTAATATGCAATATAATCCCGAATTTTGCCAAGACTAAAAAATATGCCTAAAGTCATCCAGCTGTGTAACTCGTCTTTTTATACTTCACGATAACAAAAATATTTCCATCCGACTAAATGTAACCTGTGAGTGTCCGCTCCATTTAGATCTAGGTTATTTCCTTAGGAGCATAAATATATGGTTTTGTAAAGAATATGAGCAGAAAGATGGTGCATTAGTCTTACGTTATACTGATCGCAGGGCAAGCAAGAAGAAACGCATTGAGTAATTCAGGTTTACATGCAGCATACGCACGTCTCACAGCGTACAGACGGTCTGTACGCCTCCTAAGAAGAGCAGGGGTTTGGCTGCACAGCGCCAGTCCCTGATGTGAACGCAAGCAGGTGGCTATTGGCCAGTGAGCTGCGTGCTAACCAATCAGAGCCGAAGGCGGAGTCTTTTGAACAGCCTATGGAAAGAGCTGGGTACATGAATAAACCCTCTGCTGCGTGAAAACCCCGATGTGTGTCATCTCTCCGTCTCCCACCACTTCGTGACATGCATGAAGGTTTGTCAATCTCATGTTTAATCACATTTTTTGTCCAATGCAATGCTGCATGTGCAAACAGAGCTTTCCACCTTTCTAATCACGGTTTTCCCTGAAACTGCACAGACTTTGAAACCCATATATATTGTTTTGAATTGTGAGATACGGTTCCTAATCACAGAGACTGTTTAGGATGGCTTTTCTACTTGACTGAAATCATACACATCAGTGATCACTTTATCATAATTAAGACCACGATACACAGAGATACTTTCTGCTACCACAGCTGAGTTGTGTCTTGAGTGCCTGAGGTGTGATGCTAATAGCATTTTTATCTTCTGGCATGTTGGAAAAAAAAAAGAAAATAAGGCAGGAAGTAGATGGGAATCAACACAGTAGATGTGGTCAACACAGTCTGGGGCATGAGCAGATGGAGAGTAGCCCTGTGAGAAGGACTTGGGGGTGCTGGTGGGTGAGAGGCTGGACATGACCCAGCCATGGGCACTCCCAGCACAGAAAGCCAAACGTGTCCTGGGCTGCAGCCAGAGCAGTGTGGGCAGCAGGGGAGGGAGGGGATTCTGCCCCTCTGCTCTGCTCTGGTGAGACCCACCTGGAACCCTGCATCCAGCTCTGGGCTCCCAGCACAGGAAGGACATGGACCTCTGGGACTGAGTCCAGAGGAGGGGGCCCAGAGAAGGCCACCCAAGATGATTGATAAGAGATGGAGCATCTCTCCTGTGAGGAAAGGCTGCGAAAATTGAGATTGTTCAGCATGGAAAAGAGAAGGCTTCAGGGTGACCTAATTGTGGCCTTTTGGTACCTGAAGGGAGCCTGCAAGAAAGATGGAAAGAGACTATTTACAAAACCGTGCAGTTCTCTGAAATGGTGTGGTCAGTAAGCTTGTATCAAGCAAAGTCAGCGACTCTCCATATGCCTACAACTAATTTTTAAATCCCACATTTAATTAAAAAAAAAAAAAAAGAAATCACAATCCATTTTTATTTCATCAGGCAGAAACATTTAATCAGACACAAACTAAAAATAAAAAGATGAGTCTCTATTTCATCTGGCTAGGCAGAGTGCATAGCATTTGCAGAAGAATGGCATTTTTGGGATCACAGCAAATGACTGTAGAACACTGACCTGTCTATGTTTCCTTCTCCAGAAATGCAGATTTTTGAACATATATCTAAAGAGACTGAGGCATGAATTTAATCCCACATTTCTTCTTAATAAACAGTTTGAATGACACATCATGCATCAAGTTCATTGAACCTCATAATTTTATGTCACCTCTTTGGAAATGATAGGTTTGATACATGTTGTTTCGTCTCAGAAGAACAATTAATTTTAAAAAATCAAGGGCAACATAGCAAGGGATATAAAAAAAAGTGGGTAAAATATCACATTGCATGAACAATGCTGATGAAAATCTTATTCTCAAAGACTGATGTAAAAAACTGAAAGCAGTTATAGCTTAAGTAGTAACAAGAAAATGCCAGCACCCACATTTACATGCATGTTCTACCTCCTCATTTCCCCCAAAAGCAAACTGAGCCAATACATTCTCTCTCATCAGTCTGAAGCACCAATTCTAATTTGGCTCATAATTACAGAAAATAAAATTTGGAGCGAGTTCCAACTGACCCAATTAAGTTGCTGGCCGAACACTCTGTGGGTTGTTCATCCCACTAGAAATCACAAACATGGTGAGCAAAGAAGTTTGCACAGCCCTTTTGGCAGTATCAGAAGCTTCTAAGTTGCATTCACAGTAACATAAAATTGGCCAATGTATGAAAGTTCTTCTGTCAGCCTAAGCATCCATGCTGTTCTTTGACTGAAAAATGCATTCTCACATTGCTCATGTAATATAAAATAAATGCCAAGAGAAGATGGAAAATTTTAATGCTCCTCATGATCAGAGGAGTAAACATCCACTGTTTGTAATAGCCATGGTAACAGGAAGCAACCTAGACTTAGTAGATCTTATCCTGATATGTGTAATAATAAGTCATTCATCTTTCAAGGAATCAGGAAGGTTGAAAAGAAAAAGGGTTCTTTTAGAGGTTAGCCTTAAATTTGTTCCAAAGTTCCCATGCTTCTCCCCATTCATTTACAAAAGCAATCATACAGCAGTCCTGATTTTGCCCTCTGGCCCTTGCCATTTCTTCTTCACAGTTGCTTCAGTGGTGACCATCCCACTGCCTGTCTTGTGACTGCCCACTCAGCAGCATCCATCTGCAGTGACCTTTCTCTTCCTGTCTCAAGCCAGACCCGTGGAGGCTGCTGAAGCATTGCTGGGAGCTGGATATTAACCAGAACTGCTCTATGGATGAAGCAGTCCAAACTGTATACATATATTTTCAGATAAGAAGTTATCTGATTCAGTGGCACTTTACCTGTTGGAGTCGTTTTACTTTTCTGTTTCCCACTATATCAGGAAATACAAGAAAGAGTCAGCTTTTCTGTGTTTGGTTTGTATGTGCCTTTCTCATACAGAACGACAGATCTCTAGGATGGATCTAGGATAGATCTCTTAATCTTTCCTACCAGAGTTGTTCCATTTACAGTAATTGACCTAAACTTGCACACAGAGAATTAGAGAAACAGTGAATAAATAGTCTAGTGGGTGGGGAGGTACCTCAGCTATGGATCACTTAGGTTCACATACTTGTTCTCCCAGGTTATCCCATGGCAATAAATATCCTGTCCCATGTTCTTAGTTCCTCAGGTTGTTGGGGTTTTTTTCAGGGGGTCTGATGAAGGTAAGGGAAACTTCAAAATATATTGTTTCCCCTGGTCTTGAGGCAATACTTTGGAAATTATTAACATCTTTCTTCTACCAACATCTACACACAATGTCTGGAAACACTTTTCAATGTGTCTTTATTAAAGTTCCTATTTTTATATAACCACTGAGAATGACACTGTGAAAGGAGATGTGTTGAGCTTGCATTTTGCTCACTATTTCAAGCTATGCTCCTCTGTGGAGCTAAGAAGTCTGAAGTGGGACCTGAAATGCTGTACACCAAGAACTAAATTTGGGACAGAATTAGTTGTTAATTCATTAAGCTTACAACAAGGAACCTCGACCACTGAGCCAAGCTGTCTTCAGAGAATGAAGTAAGGAGATAGGTAAAAGAGGCATTCCTAAGTAAGATGCATTCCAGGCAGGTCTCTGTGCTTCTTGAGAAATAAACTATAGAATTAAAGAAGCAGCTACACTTGTAAAGAAAGCTAACCTGTTAGGATATCCATCTACACTCAGTTATAACACCAAGAAACACATTATCTCTGTAGATCTGTCTAAAGTCTGATAGCAAACTTGCCTGAAAGCATTCTTTTTATGGAAAAAATTTTCTGCAAGTGCCATGTTTTCAGAACCCAAAATGGATTTTTTTAAGTTTTCATATTTATAAAGCAATGATATTCTAATGAATTGGTAGACTTTTTTTTTGCCATGTAGTATAACATGCATTTTAAGTATTTAATATTTTATTTTATATAGGATATCCAAAGATGTACCAGTATAATACTAATAATATACCTTTGATGAGTGTAGACGTCATAAGGATATAGGGAGTTCTACTAAGGGACAAGCTGAATAGGTGACAGTCTTCATCACCAGATTACTTTACAAAATCACCACTGAAAAAAATATCTTTGTAAAGAAAATAAAAAGAGGCCCACCCTTTCCTTTTGACATTACCTTTGTTAAATAGCGTTTACTTTGAACTTTTCTTTGCTAATATCATAGTGGTGGATTCCTGACAACCCTCACCATCCTGCACTGCACAACCTGCAAATAAATGTAACTTTTCTTCTACTACACGAAAATGTAAAATAGGGATTGAATGACTCCAGCCAACTTCCCCCAGATGGTGTACTGAGAATGATGTTCTATGGTATGGAATATCCCTTTCACCAGTCTTTGATTCACCTTGGAGAAGTTTGTGAAGGGCTGTTCTCCATGGAAGGGACCACCTCTTGTAGCAAGAAAAGAGCAGGATGAGAAAGAAGCGGCAAAGACAAATCCTAACAAGCAGACCACAGCCCCTGTTATTCTCCACATGGCTTTTGTGTGTGTGTGTGTGTGTGTGTGTGTGTAGAGGAGCCAGGAATGAAGGAATGGAGATGAGTCCTCAAAGAAGAGGAATGTGGGGAGAAGGTGGTTGTAGTCTTGTTTGTATTTCTTGTTACCCTACTCTTAATTGGCAGTACATTAAATTTTCCACAGGCTGATTCAGTTTTGGCCATGCTGGTAATTGGTGACTGATCTCCTTTTCCTTATGTCAACCCATGGTCTTTTTCTTGGTATTTTGTTCACCTGTCCTGTTGAGTAGGGGGAGTGGGAGACAGTTGGGTGGGAGGTTGGAATGACTGATTAATGGTTCAGTTCCTGAGTTAATAAGTAGAATATCTATAAAATCCAGCATGTTTTCAGATTTTTTCCTTATGGTAAGTAAAATACTTTTTTACTCTTCATTGTATTAAAAGGACTTCAAATAATTTTACAAACTTCTGAAGTTTTGCAGAAAATTATCTAATTTTATTTCTTAGAATTAAAATGCATTTCAGCTCATTATTGAGTAACTAATAAGAAAGTGTTGTTTTGAAACATCTTTAAGTAATGTGCATCCCCAGTGCACACACGACAGTGTCTGTAATGAAAGACAAAAAGTGCATTTTCTTGTCAAATGTACAAAAAAGCACTACAAAAAATGAAAAGTATTTCTAAATAAAGGAAAGTAGAAGTGGTGCCTCTCATCTCAAAAGCTATAAATCTGTCAGTGCATTTAAAGAAAATTAGTATAGATTGAAAACCTGGAAAGCAAAGTACACCAATGCAAGCTTCTTTACCTGAAATTGATCACTATTGTTGAAATACAACTGTGTTATTTTTCCTTCATTTTAACTAATGTGGAGATTTCAATTCTAGCTGGTTTTCCCCAGATTTTGTTCTAGTTTAATTTTTAAATTGATTCTTTGTTTTTGAACGGATACCTATATGAATGTTTTACACCATCTTCCCGGAAACAAGGTTTTATATTTGGTGCTTTGGAGCAATCAATACATTTAAGTACATTAATGGAGGCTTTCAGTAAGCTTTTCTTATTTTGGAAGTTTATGCTACTCTTCTATCTTATGTATTACATGTATCTAAGCATTGGATTTTTTTTTCCTGATTAAACATTGCACACTTCCACATAGGTATATTGTTTAAAAGATGCATATGTCATTTTAATATACTAATATTAATATTTTAAAAATACTAGGTATAATATTTGATACAGTCTTGTGACTAAAGCACCTGTCTCTAAAACAATGATGCAATAGAAGAGAGACCAAAAATCCAGGTAGTTATTTCTTTTGCGAATAGAAGGTTTAATCTGTGAGAGTCATGTCATGTGTCTTTTCTATCTCCAATAGAAATCTGAAGTCTTTGCAAGGAATGGAATTCTTAAAGTCTACAACTACATGCCAAGTGGGTCTCTGGTATAGTGATTATAAATATGTGCTTCCAATATATGGATTATAAATATGTGCTTCAGAAAGACATGATTTCAAAATAGAGTGATGTCAGTTTTCTTCCTGAGAGCCCTTTTGTATGTCTCTCATGGTTAAGGATTCCCTGCCATGAAACTATTTGGCTCTCATGTTTTTAATTTGTTTTTGTGACTGCACCACATGAAATCAATTCCAAGCAACAAAATAAAATATTTTTGAAAGCAGAAAACAGTCATGAGTTTTATGTTTTTACTACAACTCTGCTATTTACAAGAAAACATATTACAATGACAAATAAATGCAGAGCCCAGAAGGGAGTTCTGGGAATGAAGGGTCAAAGCTTCTGGGCCTTATGTAACCATAAACTTTCAAAAAACTAATCCAGTTTTGTTTCTCACTCTCCTCCTTTTTTAAAAGGAAGTAATACTGAGGAACTTCATAGGAATGCTGCAAGTTTTGGTTACCTGATACTCTAAAGAGTTTTAATATTCTTAGAAGTGACAAAATGTTATTATTTCTTTTAAGATTAAGATTTCAATTTTTTTCTTTAAGAATGTATGTCTCTCCAGTAGACTAATTGGCTCCATATGGGAAAAGCCTGTGCAAGAGGCACTGAAGACAATGGCATAAATCAAGGGTAATGTTAAGGACCTTTAAAAATCATTCCAAAATTGTTAAGAAATGTGATCTTTTGCTGCAAGATATTTTCTGTGGAGTGCTTCCACTTAGCACACAGATTGGGTAATACACCCAGACATATGCAGTTCTCTTGATGTGCATTTCCTTAGAAGCCCAATGCTGAGAGCAGAGCTTTGTTTAGCTTGGAAACACCTGCACCAGCAAATGCTCTGCTTCACCTTGTGCAGTGCATTGCACTAGAAATTTGCTCAGGAATACATCAACATGATTGTACAAGAGCAACTCTCTCTAACTTCCTCATAGCTGAAACCTCACACCGCATCATCTACATTTTATTTCCTTACACCATTGTTCTTCAACATTTTTAATTGACAGATGACCTAACCTTTCTGAAATAGGCATACATAGCTGTGTGTCTCTACTCTTAGGCAGCAGGCGAGAGACCTGAGCACTGCTTTGTGTCACGCATGTAAACAAAATGTTATTACTGTATTAAAGTGTGTTTTATCTCAAAATTAGGAACAACTAAGTGTATAATTCAACTACAACAACAACAACAAAACAGACAAGCAAAAGGTGACAGCTGGTCTGGGATGCAAGAGGATACCCACAGCAATCATTAACTCCCAGCTTTCCTTCAGGGCACTTGCTGTTTCTCTGATTGCAATATTTTTATAAATTATCTTCTGCTGCCTTAGTATTAACCTTTGATTTGTAGAAATGGGATAAATAACACTGCAGATGTACTTACGAGCGTCCTATGAGAGAAAGAAAATATAGATAGGATCTGGAATCAGGTGGGAGTGGGGAGAGGGATTTAAGCCTGTTGGAGGGGTGGAGGCACAGGAGACAATAATAAACAATATGTGTTTGCTTGAGGGACGCCCATACTGGCATCCTGCAGTCGTTGAATTGTTCAGCTGACAGCATTAAGCCTCCATAGTTTTCAGGACATGTTGGCTTGCACTTCCACCAAGAGGAAGAATTAGTGTCCTCAGGGGAATTCTTGAGGCTGCAGCCTATAAATCATATTAGTTTGTACAAAATGCCAGGTTCAGTTCTTGGGATTCTTGGGGACCTTGGAGGCAAGCCAGGTCTACTGTGACATAAAGTGTACGTTGTGACATCCAGCATACATCTGCCATGTTAGCAGAGAGAGCACACATTTGAAATCTCTAGGTGGAAAGGGGATCCTTTGCAATTTTCTGTGCCAAATGGGTACCAGACCCCCTGACTCTGTTTATAAAAGCAGCTACTGTAATTTTGTTCACTTTTTTCTTCCTTTTTTGGAAGGAAAGAAGTCATAAGTGCTATCACTTTGGGTATAGACAACGTCTTCATTTGCTTGAAAAGGATTACAAATGCCTGGTTTTGTTTGCTTCCCTGCATTTCTTGCTATGGAGGACTGTGAAGAAGAATACTTTGAAACAAACCCTTGAAACAGCAGTTTTTTTCCTGGGAAAAAAGCATTACCATTATTCATTTGTTATTTGAAGACAAAGCAGCATGGAGCAAAGCTGAGCTGCTGTAGTATTTATTACTTGACTCTGTGAACTGCAAGTGGGAAAGGAGAACGCGCAAAATGTCTGCTTTTCCCTTCTCTTTCATTATACAATGAAAAATTAGAGAGGACTCAAGTTCTGTGCAGAAGGGAAAATGCTTCTGAACTGACTCTAAAATATACACATGCTTAAGCAGTTCTATAACTGCTTTGGTTTTTGTCCTTTCTGAAGCCCAGAAGGCAAGATCCAAGACTGCATATTCAAAATAACAAAAAACTCCAGAAGAATGTGAAAGAGAAACAAATATTCATACAAGGGGAATTCTGAGATCTGATATAAATAAATATTTTAAAAATAAATAAAAAATAAATAATAAATATTTTTTGATTTATTTATGATGTAAATACAGCTGTAAGGGAAATAACTGACTCCACTAAAGCTTAACATTCTCTGTACTGGAGGCGCATATTCTCAGCTACTAAGTTTCTCAGAAAGTGCTATAATAGGTTATACCACTAGAATTCACAATTTCCCTGTACCTGGAACTTATATAGCTATGCTTACTAAGTGTGCTGTGAATTTTCACTAATTACATTAATTACATTAATGACATTTTCATTAATTACATTGATTCTTTAAAATGCTACTTTGTCGATCACTATCTACTAGCGATAATTTTTATCTGGTGAGTATTTTGAGAGCTATTTTCTTCCAAGTGAAAGGGGGGTTTCAAAATAACCAGTAATTTAAAGAATGAATAAAATTCCTGAAAAAAAAAAAAGCTGAAGATGTATTTTTGCGAGGTGTTTATATTATCATGCACTAGAAGCTGAAAACTCGAGCCAGTTATTTTCTGAATGGGACATTGCCAGGGAAATTGCAGTCAAGAGGTGAGCAGCAGTAGCTGCTATGACTATTCCTGTTGTGGAAAGCTACCAAACACTGCTCTACAGTGCCTGGGGATATATGAATCTGTCTTTCCAAGTGAAATGCTGTAAATGTTTCAATCTCGAGGCCTTTTCAAAGAAATTAAATGTCTGTTATAGTTAATATTTCATTATTTTAGTAAAAAGGATAAAATATGAGAACTTAATTCTTCTTATTAATTGGTGACATATGCAATATGAAGGGCTGGGGACATAGACGTTGGGGACATAGACAAGTCAAAACATTAAGAATGGCTTTTCTACTACTTAATATGAGCAGAAGAAACTTTTGCTTCACACCAGAGAAGCACAGGAACAGTAGTATAACCAAAGATCTAGTTAAGTGGCTAAGGGTAATGCCAGCTGAAATTTCAGTAGAGAAAATATTTGGTATGCAGCTGTATACATTGGAATTTTGCTAGTCATATTTTCTCTTTCTTGAACAAATTCAAGATCATACTTACTTAAGTAAGTATGTTCTGCCACCTTGGCATTTTTCATTTACTTCAAATTGACTGTCCTCTATTCTTTAGTTTATTTTTTACATTGTACAAGCTGCTGCAAACTGTTAAACTGCAGTTATTTGGGGTTGAATGATTGTTACAATATAAAGAGAGTAAGCAACACCCACTGTTTTGATGGGTCTTTCCTCCCATGGTTTATTCCTGTCACCCCCTGATGGTTCTGGTTTCACCCTAGGTCCACCCCTCCCTAGTCCTGATGTCGATCTCCCTGGTTCCTGCCCCTAGTTGGAGAGAATTCCCTGTGCCTCTGTGTCCTGTTGGTCTAAGTGACCCTTTCCACTCCCCATGCCCTTCCTATAGGGTGCTAGATCATGGGTCTCCCCTTCTCCCCTCCCCACTGTGACCTGATTGGTAAAGAATTGTAACTCCACCCAGATTTAAATGTCAAAAGAGGGCTTGGCTCTCTGTCTCTTTCCTTGTTCATGCTTTCTCGGGACTACAATAAACCTGAGAAACTGAACGAGAGGGAGCCTTCTCCAAGTCCTTCCCTCGAAACCTCGACACCGCAACATCTGCAGCCGTAGAGGAACAGCTCTGAGCTGCACCGGTTCCCGAGACCACTGGCAATCTCGGGAATGGCATCTTGGCACAGCCGGAATCAGAGCTAGCTGGGGATTCCTACAGGCACAGTGTCAACCCACTACAGTTATGGCTGAGCTTTGGTTTCCAACCCCCACATGTAGCCAGCAAATTAATCTTAAATTATTTTACTCAGCTTAAATGAAGCAGGATCTGTGTTGATAAAGGTCAGACATCATCTCCCTTTTTCTGTTTAAGTTTGAATTTGAGTTTTTAGCACTGGCACCATAACGAACTTGCCATTTTCTACTGACAAGGATTCTTAAGCATTTTAATCTGGTGGCATTTCAAAATAATTTATTTCTACTACTAAATGTCATAAACAACACAGGAGAGAGGCATATATGTATTTAGTTAGATATACTTCTAAAATATAGAACAATGAAAATAAAAAATATTCCGTATTTGTTGCAAACTGGATCTCACTTGGTGAAGCCATATTTTAATATTGTGGTAATTTTCATTACAATTCTTTGTAATTACAGTCCTTTGACTACCAACTGATCCCAAGATCTAAACCCTAGCACACTAATATATGAATGTCTTTGAAATATGGCACCAATGTCAACCTCACTGCATGCCTGAAGCATCACTGAATGTGTTTTTCCCTAGCAGAGTAAGCAGAGAAACAAGGACCTAGAAAAACTTTCTAACTCATTTCCCATTGGAAATCAGCTAAATGACCTTCTGAACCTCTAAATAGTGTCTCAATTTTTTTTAAGTACAGCTGTGAGCCAGCAAGATTTCCCATGTGGCCCCTGTATGTATTCTCCTGGGTGCCAACATCCCTCTTCAGACTGAAAGCATATACTATTTTGATATACAAATAGGTTTACTGGTTCCCTTAATCCTCCTCATTGATTAGTCTGAGACTATTATAATGGGCTAATTTTCAATATTGTCTCATAGACTTGGCAGACTGTATACTATGATCTGAATCAATCTGATTCATTTATCCAATCTGTTCATTAATAATAGGAATATTCAGCTAATACTTGCATTTTATGATTAAATTAATTATTTTGACTTTGCAAAAAATACATACTATTTTAATTAAATCAATAAAAGGATGGTTAGAAACCACCATACAAACACCTTATACATTTATTCTGGATGTGTGTATATACACATTTCATGACGCAAGTGAAATTGAGTAATGCTAAGAGCAGGTAAACTTTTGGATACAAAACTAGATTTTGAACAAACCACAATGCCACACGCCTTAATTGTGTTATAACTGTGCTAAATGTGTGATCTAAAAAAAAAAAAACCTGCAAGAGGGACTTCTAGTTAATTCTAAGATTAAAGCACAGAGAAGAAAAAAATGTTACATATCAGCAAAAACTGAATTTCTTATTCACGAGTTAGGTTAATTAGCAACACAAACAAAAGTTTCATCAGAGCTGAATTTTGGTGTAATGCATACATGAAATTGGAAGATATCTGGCAAGCTCCATATAAATTAACATAATGTATCTCAGTATTCAACAATCTCTAACAGTCTGTAATCCAGTTTCCACTTACTAATGCCACCTTTGAATATTCTGGGGAAAAAAGTATTTTTAAGTTCAGCAAGAATGTTCAGAATTATATTAATGAACTCAATTATTTCACCAAAAGAACTTGGAAGAAAACAAATTGTCACTGTATATTCATTATGCTTTTTTTGGTTTCATACACTAAACGACAGTACTCCTGACAGCTTCCAAACTAGAAACTTCTTTTGCTGGAAAAAAAGAAAAAGTTCAAATATTGAGACTCAGTGAGACAAAAGTGAAGTAAAAAAACCCACGCTTTGTTATTTTTTCTTTTTTTTCATCCTGTGGTCTTCTCATTTGTCTCACCTGTTGTTTACATTCCTGTTGTAATGACTAACTAACTATAGGTTCAATATAAAGTCAGAATTCCATTCTCAGAATTTGAACTAAATTAAAACTCATACTATGGCTAGGGAAGGGAGATGTTAAATCACTTCCAAAAACAGAGTTTTGGTAAGTTTTAGATAATTTTTAAAGATGCTTGATTTTCCAATACCCCTTACTGGAATTCTGAACATTTGATATTAGCAATAGGTGACTCTTATTTTCCCTGCATTTCTGTCCTTGCCCAGTTCCCCCTTCTTTTCTTCCTTCCAGTTGTTTTAAAGATAAATTTCATTTGTCATTTTTTGTATCAAAAATCGTAGACAGAAATTATTTAGTACTAATCTAATTCAATTAAATTCATTAGAGCAAGGATGACCCTTGAGATTCCTATCATTATTCTTAAAGGGTAACATGCAAGGCATTCTTACAAATATTAATTAAACTGATGTAGGAATTAAAGTGTTCTAAGCATAGCAACAACAATATGGTAGAAGAATATTAATGTAAGTTTTTAAATAATCACAAACCAGACAATGTCAAAAATTAATTTTGTCTTTTACTCTCAATTTGTTTTCACTGGATTTTTGTGCATGCATTTTTTCTTTTGGTTATTACTATATTTGATGAATTCTTATTTGAGAAACTTCTTTTAAAACTGAATAGTAACAAGGATCCAAGAACAATTATTAGAATAATTATTACTTCTATTCAAAGTAATTATTTGGTATTGACTTCAGGAGAATTCAAACCCAGTTATATCCAGCATCCCTGTGCTAACCAGTTTTCTTTCACAAAAATTAATAAATAAAACCTCTGTTCCAAACAGTTCATAGATTATGGCACTAATGACATTGCTAATGCCAAATTAAGATGATTTGTGCTAGTTTTTTCCTTCTGTAACTGCTGTATGGCAGCATATAAAATGGTAAAGAAGTACTGCAAGGGACAGCAAAGAAAAAAACAAATTTCAGCCACTTAAATCTATGAACAGTGACAACACTGCCCCAAACACATCAATAATTTACTCAGATAAAGCTACAATAGTTCGTGCTGAATGTAGAAATGGTCAAAAAATCTACTGGTGAACTGAAAACAAAAAGACAATATATTCTAACTTCATGGGATTATGTTGCCAATTTGAGCAAATAAGAGGCAAAAAAATGCTCTTCCTCAAATCAGATGAGAAAATATTCTTCCTTTGAAACGATAACCCCATCTAGTGGGACTTCTTTTTAATAGCTGATAGGATTTGACCTTTTCATTATTCTGAGTATTTTGTGTTAGTAAAGACTATCAAATTAAAGTGGGAGATTCCCAGGTTTTCTCTACACTAGATTTCCCCTTTAATGATTCTGTCTTTGCTACTTTTATGATTACCTCATCAATTACAAAGGGTTGGCACAGGAAGGAAGCTATCTGTTGTATTACCTGGATGAGCCCTAAGAGAAACTGAGTGCAACACTCTGGAAAAAACATGGTTTATGAGATATTTGATTATAAGTAGAAAAGTACAACGTAGAAGTAGTGTTGGTCAATGGTCCTCAGAGTACCTTGCCTGCATGAATTTCCTTCGAAGTTGTCTTCTCTCATTGAAATTAATAAACCACAAGGGGACCCAAGAGAATAAAAGAACATAATTGTACTGTAGTGGATGTTGGGGACTAGGCTATGATGAATTTGAGCAAAACAGTAATGAATTATTGCAGCGTTCACAGCTAAATGGCAGTATGGACATATTCCACTGGTTTTGTTCCTTGTCGTTAATGACGCAAAGAAATTGTAGAATAAGATGGCTCATTGGTTCTACACTCTTCTCACTGGGAACTGTGATATATAGAGAAGGGAGAGAGTGGAGGGTGTTTCTGGTCCCTAGTACTTATAGTTCATCACATTACTGTAACATACAGCTCAGACTCAAGGCAGAAACCATGGCAAATGCCTGCGCTGCAGAATAAGCTGGCCCACCTCTTGCACACACTATTGTGCCATTGATAGAAGCCTTCCTGTTGTTTTATTGTCAGCTCACCGAGGAAGGCTCTCTTCATCAGCACCCTGCCAAGACAGAGCACTCTCACAAGCTGCAGGGATCACTTTCACAAACTCTGTTGGCCCAAACAACATCATCTTCTGCATTCAAATGATTCTGTAATCTTTGGTATTTATTTGATCAGTAATTATGGTTTTCAGCACTGACATACAATTTATCACCAATTTTCAAAAGAGCACATCCAGTGAAACAAATGAGGCAGTTATACTTTTTTCAGACCAGCCACTGCATACTTATAAAGTTGGTCAGACAGCGCAATTGCGGTTTCTGTTTCAAAGGCTCTTAGTCTGTAAGGCTGTTAAGACTTGAGACTTAAAACTGCAGAGCAAATATGTAGAGCTACAGCAAACTCCACCTATCCTTGTTCGGAGACAGTGTATACTTATGCAAATAGTGGAAAACAGAACCAACAGCAGACACACTTCTGACAAACTCCCCCATCTTTGTGCAGCCAACAGCTTGGAAGACTTTGTAATAGCTCTTAATAGAGTTTTATTCCATAAACTTGTGTAAGTATCTTTTAAACCACTTGTAGTTTTTTTACCAAAATATCCTGTAGAAATGAGTTTAATTATTTAGTTACAATTTGACTGGAAAAGCGCTTCTGTTCATTTTAAACTTGCTTCTTGATAATCCCATTTAATGCCTCCTTTTCCTGCCTAACAGAATATCAAACAAGGACAGCACTTTCTCCATGCCAGTCAGGATTTTATAACTGCTATTGTATCATTCCCTTCCCTCTGTTATTGCTCATATACGAAAACCATTCCCTGACTCTTTTGTTAATTACTTCCTTTTTGAGATGGGGATACAACAGCATAAAAACTTCATGGATTCATGACATACTGTAGTATTTTCACCTTCTTTCTCATCTAGCTAATTCCTAATATTTTAAAAATGTCTATATTCATTTCCAAACATTTTTTAAGCATTCAGAATCCCAGAGTCACAGAATCATAGACTTGTTAGGGTTCAAAGGAACCTTTGGAAGTCATTTAGTCCAACTGGTCTGAGGCAGGGTCACCTAGAGAAGGTTACAGACAAATACGTCCAAGTATTCCTTGGATTTAGAATGTTTCCAGAGAGGGAGAATACAACCTTTTGGGCAGCTTGTTCCAAGTGCTCTGCCAGCTTCAATGTAAAGAATTTCTCCCTCATGTTGAGGTAAAACTTCTTTTGTTTTTGTCTAAGGCCATTGCTCCATGTCCTGTCATTGGTGCCTAAAGCTCTGGCACCATCCTCCTGACACCTATTTATATTTATATGCATTTATGAGATGTCCTCTCAGTCTTCTGTAGACTAAACAAGCCCAGTTCTTGCAGTCTCTTCTCATAACAGAGATGCTCCAGACCCTAAATCATCTTTGTGGCCTCCACTGGACCCTCTCCAGTACCTCCATGTCTCTCTTGTACTGCGGAGCCCAGAACTGGACATGGCATTCCAGATGTGGCCTCACCAGGGCCAAGTAGAGGGGCAGGATCACCTCCCTTGGCCTGCAGTAAGGAAAGAGTTAATGACATTTGTAGTACATGCCTTAAACAAACACTCAGTTGTAAAACTTGTTGCAGAAGACATCAGCCTGCAGGCCCTAAGCACAAACAGCAAAAGAAATAGTTTCTGTTCTGTTTTCACTTGGGCAGGACAGAAACAGATACTTTTCACTGACACATTTTACTGCTGTATACTATATAACTGCCAGAGTGGACCTCAATGACCATTGAATTAAGACTTGTGCATGAGTGATAGCCAAAGCCATTTCTCCTCTCCCTCTCATGCTAATGAGGAACTGACAATTACTCCTACTAACAAGGAACTGAAAGCCACTCCTACTTTTGTTTCTTGTGCAAATAAGGTACTATATAAAAATTACTCAGAGAGTGAGCCAGGAGGTGGGTACCCAGCACCAGAAGAAGCTGAGGGCACTGAATGACTAATGGGATGACCCCGCATCCACGGTGGTAACTATCTTCTACTTGCAGTATCTCTCTCCTTCTCCCCCTCTCTCCCTCTCTTTTTGTTATACTAGCAATTTTGCAAAATAAAGCCTGTACTGTTAAACTGATGATGTTGCACATTTGGTCTCCTTTGCATCTTAATTTGGGCAAAGGACTTCAACATCCATTGAATCACAAATAAGACCTGTTGGCCACACTCTTCCTGATGCACCCCAGGATAGCCTTGGCTCTCCTGGCCATAAGGGCACTGCCAGGACATAGTCAGCTTGCGATCCACCAAGACTTCCAAGTCCCTTTCTGCAGAGCTTCTCCCAAGTTCTTTTCTTGCAGATAGCCTTTTCTGCAGAGCTCTTCCTTTCTGCAGAGCTGCTGGCACTTGGGGTTATTCCTCCCTGGGTACAGGACCCTACACTTGCCCTTGTTGAACCTCATCAGGTGTCTCTCCACCCAACTCTCCAATCTATTAAGGTCTTGCTGAATAGCAGCATAACCTTGAGTTGTGCCACTTCCCCAGTTTCATATCATCTTCTCCAGGTTGTTGATAAACAAGTTGAATAAGACTGGACTCAGTATTGATCCCAGAAGCAAACCACTGACTGCAGGCCTCCAACTGGATTGTACTCCACTGATCACTATCTTCTGAGCTCTGCCATTTAGCCAGTTCTTAATACACCTAACTAACCCAGATTTTCTGATCTTACCTATGAGGATATTATGGGAGACACTGTAAAAAGATTTGCTGAAGTCAAGGCAGAGAATATCCACTGCTTTCCCCTCGTCAGCCCATCTGCCATCATAGGAGGCTATCAGATTTGGTCAAACATAATTTCTCCTCAGTGAATCCATGCAGTTCTTAGGTTCCTAAGAACACAACTGTGAATCGGTATATTTATGACTATTCTGCAATTTTTAAAAAAATAAAAAAGAAAACATTCCTGAAAAATCTAACCCAAGAGCAAACCACACACACAGACAGGTCAGCTTCCAGCCTGCAAGAGTTCACTGGCTGTGCCCTTGCTGACTATAAGCTCATCTTACACAGGATGCCCCAAAGGGGCAAATAAGAGCCATGCACAGCCTCCTNGGGACGGGATGGGATGGGATGGGATGGGATGGGATGGGATGGGATGGGATGGGATGGGATGGGATGGGATGAATCAGCAGCTCTGAAGCAGCACAGCTCACCCAGCTGCCATAGCACCATTGCCTCAGTCACCCACAAGGAGTTTCCCAGTGATGCTGGAATCGGCCAGATAGAAACTTTCTAACACAGTTTTGAATACTAGAAAGCAATAATTCTTTTTTGCAGCATGTTGCTCACCTGGGGGATCCTTCCTCCATTCGAGTGTTGGATGAGCAGAGATTTTATCATACACACTGATTTCATATTCATTAGCTATCCCCACCTCCTTGACTTTATTTGACATAGTCACACCAGCTATTGGAAGTTCTTATATGATTCTCTGGGATCTGTCTTCAACATCCAGTGTCCTTTTTAGGTGGCTGTTCCTCTACCCCCTGTTTTTAAGCACAGTATCTTTGTTTTGCATAACTTCTGCTTTTTCAGACTTACAGAGAGGAGCTGGCATCATGCTAGCATTTTGCATGACTTCTGTTTCCCTAGGTTACATCCTTTATTCATTTCTCCAAAGCTGAGCAGTTGTTTTTCTGGGGTCCTTGATAAGAGTAAAGGTTGTTCTGTTCTACTACTCTTACTGAGTGAGTAAAATGCTGTTCTAGTGTCCTTATCAGAAGGAGAGAGGTCAATCTGACCTGGTGCTTGTGCTGCCCTTGCTTTATTCTCTCTGTCCCTGCCAGGACATTTCACAGGTTGAAGGCAGCAACCTTATTTTGATCCCTGTGTAACACCATAAGATCTCTGAAACCAGAAGACTAAGATATTGCAAGCAGTTTCCTGTATAAATGTAAAAAATTTATTGGAAGGGAGATTTCTGTCTCTTTTCTGTATTAAAATAAGAGGGAAGATGTGTGACAACAAGCAAGTGTCCAAATACAGGTACTAAACTTCTGTAAACTCTCATGTGAATATTATACATGGCATAACACCAATGAAATTTTAGAAAGCTGTCATTGAAATAATTAAAAAATCACATTTCTTTTCACACATAAAGCATTGTGCTCTACACGACAGTTACCAATTTTTACCTCCAAAAAAATACTGCTTTCAAGTTGAGAATGTTTGAGCTGAATCTCCTGTTAACTGCACTAAAACAGTTGCAGTGAATCCAATCACAGTGCAACTTTATGTCTGCCTACCCAGGCACATAGCTCCCACTGAATGCCATAGGAATTGGAGATGCTCAAGACAGGCCGTACTCAGCTTCTTCAACTTGGCTATGACCACATTTATACTGTGTATCTCAAACAAGCATGAAAATCTTTGAGAGAGCAAGGCTTCTTTTATATAGGCTCTAATTTCCCTTAATCACAGGTAAATCAGCTTTCCTGTCCTCCTTCAAAGAGTGCAAGGTCTGTAGATTTCTATTTCTTGTCTGCTCACTTGTGTGGCTACATATACGTTAAGTTTTTTTCTGAAACTAAAACCATTCAATGCGTAAAACTAATGTTCTTCATGATTAATACATGTAAGAATGCAGGTTTTCATTACAAAAGCTCCAGCCTTTTTAAAAGGTGCTCCAAACAGGGTTGGTAAAACCTCTCCTTAAAGTAAGAAAGCAGCAGTCAAGTTTCCCAGCAGCCAAGTTGCACAGCTGCTGTATACTCCACTGCAAAAGGTCATATTCATCTTGATCCTCTGTACTTCTAAAAGTACCTGGCAGCATGATTTCCTATTTAAGATGGCATTATCTCCCATACTGTGAAAATTACAAATACAGAACTTTGGTGGTTTTGATGGATTGTGTTCTGTGGCAACTGTTATCAGACGCTGTGTCTGGGGTTTAGTGCCACCGAACACCTGCATTGGAAGTAGCTGCTGGGGTCAGCTGCCAGGGCTCTGTAATGCCCAGAGACCACCATGAGGCTCAGGGCCTTGACCTGGCTTGTGAGGGCATTGAAGGAACGCAGAGCCCTTGGATGCCCACTCTCAGGAGAGCAGTTCCTTCACGAGTCAGCGTCTTCCTGGGATGCCCCTGGCAGGTCTGTGGCAGCAGATGCCAAAGACAGCAATGGGGATCCTTTTGGAGAAGAGAACAACTGTTTCCAGGCTCCCAGAAGGTTGCTGAGCCTGCAGATGAAGGCTCTGCAGAGGAGCAGCTGGGCCTGGCCGAGGCAGAGGGCTCAGTGGAGCAAAGTTACTCAGTGGTAGCAGGACAGTCTGGAAAAGGAGCTCCTGCAGCAGAAGGGTGAGGACCAGCTTGCCTCCCTGACACAGTCTTGGCAGCTCAATGACAGACCCAGGCAGGTGAGTGCCAAGGACAAGAGGGGATGGCATGGGAAAGGGGAACGAGCCTTTCCCTTCCTGGGGCCAGCTGCACTCCCATCATCTCCTGCCCCAGCAGCCACCACTTCCAGATCCCCAGCAGACATTTGCTGGTGGGAGCTAGGCAAACTGTACAAATCACAAAATCACAGAATAGTAGGAAATGACCTCTGGAGGTCATCTAGTCCAACTGCCCTGCAAAGGCAGGGTCAGCTAGAGAAGGTTACAGAGGAATGCGTACAAGTGGATTTGGAATGTTTCCTGAGAGAGAGACTCTATGACCTCTCTGGGCAGCCTGTTCCAAGTGCTCTTCCAGCCTCAATGTAAAGAACATCAGGAAGAGATCTTCAAGAATTCTTCCCTCTCTCCTTTCTCATCTACCAGGTGAATACATTTCTCGACCTTAGGCAGCCAGAACTGACAGGCCTGGAGGGGACAGAAAACATCCAGAGCATGAAGAAGGTGCTGGAGCATGTTGAAGCCCATGTCTCTAGTGAGCACGGGATCTTGGCTGAGGAGGAGGACTGGGAAGGCAATATTGACAAAGAGCTGTCCTATGAAAGGTCTGAAGAGAACCAAAAACGTCCAGTGCCCTAGAAGAAGTGGAACAGCAAAAGCCAGGTGTCCTGAGATGTGTTGGAAGAGCACAGTGGCCAAGACCTGTTTCAACATGAAGATGATGAGGGCACAGCAGCATTAGGAGAGAGCTGTAAGTGTTGCGGAAGGCAAGGGCAATCCAAGTTCTTGTTAAAAGATCCTTTGGGCTGAAACGCCACTGAATAACTGGTGTTTGTAAATATACACATGCAGGGTTTATCATAGAACAGTTTGGTTGCAAAGGAAAACAGGTATGAAGCAGTTTTGGTTAGTATTATCTCTGGTAATATAACAACAAGGAAGCATTGCAATATGAAAATGCAATATCACCCAAGGACATGCAAAAGGGAAAAAGAAAGAGAAAGCACAAGAGTGTGAAGAACAAAAAAAAAAAGAGAGAGCACAAGAGTGTGAAGCTCTCAGCACCCACAGGCCCTTCACCAATTCTTGGTTGCCGAGCAATCTCAGTCAAAGCGGTGGTGGAAGAACTGATCTGTTGGGTGGTGGGAGAAGCACCAAGGAACTGGTGAGGAAAAATCCTCAGGAAAATCTGCTGAACACAAAATCTATTTGGTTTATAGTCAGGTTCAGGTGTGAATGCCCAGGTGCCCAGGTACCTTCCCCTCAGCAGGGAGCATCACATTGGGTGATGTCATTTTGTGGATCACTGGACACTTTGGATGCCCTTGCCACCTTCCCAGAAAACACAGCTGCCCAAGACAACACAGGTGTCCAAGACAAGACAGTTGCCCTGCCAGGGCAGTTGAGTCAATTACGGCCCATTATGGCCCATCAGCCATATGACTCTCAGGCCACATATGAATGTCCCTGGTAGTTGGGGAGGCGTGGGTGGGGGTGGTGGAAGAGGGAGGAGGGGAGAGGAAAGTAAGGGGAGGGGCAGGGGTCATTGGGGAGGATGGTGGTTTGTGCCAAGGAGGACAATTTAGCATGACAAGAGGCACCATCCTGTCTCCACAGGATTAATTCCTATCTCACTCATAGCCTACCAGTACTTTCTGTCTTATTACATCAGGGGTTAGCCACTTCACAGTCAAAAGCTCAACTCTTCCGTCTTCAAGCCGGGCTTCAACAAAGCTCTGGTCTCTGCAAATGGGGAATGTTTTGAGTCATTATCCAGTGGCCTCAGTTCAGTTTAGTCTCCCAGGAGGAAATAGCAACCCTCAGAGTATATCCCTGCTGTGCCTGGTCACACGGCCACAAAGGATGATGCTGCCACATCCAAGAGTTGAGCATTGTCCCAGCAAGGGCAGGCCTGGGCCAGCTGCTCCACAGAGCAGCATCCAGCTCAGGCCAGCAGCATCACACACACCAACATTAGCCATGCATCATATCTACCGCTCCTTGGGAAGAGTCCTTAGTGCCATCAGGCTCCTTTCTACTTAGAAGTAGAAATAGCTAACTTAGAAATCTACAAACCCAATGACTAATTAGAATTCTTTTCCCCAAGATGATCTATCTTCACTTACCGACACTTTCAGCTGACATTTCAACAGTCACTCAAGTTCATTGTATTTTTACAACTCTTTATAGTTTTGATTAAGCTGAATAGCATTTTCTAATAAACTCGGTATTTTTGTTATTAATGACCCCTCCAGATAGCTTAAAAATATTGCTAAGAATACTCTAAAAAGCATAGAGCACAGAACTGAGAGGAACCATACTAGTAATGTCTCTTCATAAACTGAGTATTTATTCCTTTGCTTTGTTTCCACTTTTTTGGATAACCAGCTCCTAATAAGGATTATATATGTAACTCAGCATGTGAACAAAACTGTGCTAACTTTAAATTCTGTATGCAGCAAGGACATAAAGTAGTGGTCTGTTGAGCCCAAATCAATAGCCACTACAGCAGATTATTTGATATTGGTTTGTATATGAAGTGGATTAAATACTTCAGTGATATATGTAAATATTTTAATGGTGAAATTTTCAAAATACAGTGATGAATTAAAGTAATACATTTTACATGATCCTCATGTGGTAGACTGGTTTCTGGCTGATACGTCAAGCTTATAAATTCATACCTTTCTGACCGAGGAACCTGTTTGAATTTTAAAAACTCTCATCCTTTGGAAGCCGGTTAATAAAAAAATCAAAACAAACCAACAACAAAACCCAACCCTGAAAACTGTACAGGATAAAGTCCCTTGCCTTTCAAGTCAGTAGAAAAATGGTTAGGTCTTGAAAAGAGCAAAAGAATTACTCTATATCATGGTGACTATTTTTGAAGAAATGAAACATTTTGTAAGAGCTTCTAGGCTACTAGAACAAAAAAAAAAGTGGAAAGCAAGCCTGAAATTCTACACACAACTGGCTTGGGCTGGCAAGGAAATGTAAAGAATATATATTGATTTACTAATCCCTATATAATAAGAAAAATAATTTGGTATATCCATTTAGTTCACAGTAACCAGTGTTCCTCCTAAAATGTCTTTAAACAACATAGTGCTTTAAAAGAAGTCCATATAAAGAACAGCTTTTAGATCAATGCACACTATTTCAATAGAAAAGAATGTTTGTTAAATTACTGGATAATGAATCATGGAAGACAAATTTCACAATGCACTATATTTAGGAGGGATATAGTTTGTTATACACTGAGAAAACAAACATACAGCAAACAGCATTTTAAATTAACCTTTACTGTTCTAGCAAACTGAAAATTTTGATACTTCAGAGAGAGAAAACTGAGCTTGCCATTACATCTGCCCAGTGACAAAGGACCAAGGGCTTCAGAAAGGTTTAACTGGGGCACATAGAATACCAGTTTGGATGACATTCACCTGGATCAGCAGTAGTGTGACCAGCAGGACCAGGGACCAATGACTGTCCCTGTACACAGTACTGGTATGGCCACACATTGAATCCTGTGTCTGGGCCCATCAATTCAAGGACAGTGAGGTGCTGGAGCATGTCCAGAGAAGGGCAACAGAGCTGGTGATGGCTCTGGAGCACAAGTCCCATAAATAATGGCTGAGGGAGCTGGGGATGTTTAGCCTGGAGAAAAGGAGGCTCAGGGGAGACTTTATCACTCCCCCCAACCACCTGAAAGGAGCCTGTAGCCAGGTGGGGGTCGGCCTCTTCTCCCAGGTAACCAGAGACAGGATAAGAGACTTAAGCTGTGCTGGGAAAGGTTTAGGTTGGACACTGAGAATTCTTCACAGAAAGGGTGACTAGACACTGGAATGGGCTGCCCAGGGAAGTGGTGGAGTCACTGACCCTGAAGGTGTTTAAGGAAAGACTGTATGTGACACTCAGTGACATGGTCTAGGTGACAACGTGGTGTTCGGTTGGACTCGATGACCTCAGAAACCACTTCCAACCTCAGTGACCCCCATTCCCGGCGGAAAGCTGGCGGCCGCGCGCCCCCACTCCGATCCGCCTCAGGGGCGGGGGCGGTCCGGCGCGAGGGGGGCGGGGCCGCGCGGTCACATGAGCCCGGCGGAGGCGGCCG
>VZSE01007204.1:109762-179855 GCA_013398275.1 Promerops cafer | reverse complement strand
CGTGGGTATCAGCGCCCGGCCCGCCCGTGAGGAGTAGCTCCCCCTCAGCTGCCCACCGAGACGTTTCCTGGAGCGTCCTGCCCCTGGATGCCTCATGGAAGTTGGGGTGCGGCGTGTTCCTCGGGTCGGCCCTGCCCTGCCCTGCCCTGTCTTGCCTTGCCCGTCCCTGACAGCCCCGGTACATTCGTTAACGAGTTTGTCCGGGCGGAGTGACCTGAGTAACAGCACCTGTGAGCAGGTGGCTGTAAATATAAATTTTCTTTTAAAATATATGAATTCGAGGTGCCAGGAAGGTAAAACTTAAGTTTCCCTTAGGGGCTCTTGGAGGTACTCTTGAACCTAGCGCACGGGGTTACCGTATGCAGTTTTTGTAAATTGCTGTGCTTTCTGTTTCGTCTCTTCATACTAAGCGCTGAGATCTTGTCGTGCAAAAAAAGGAGCTGGAAGGGCGTTAGTGACCCATGCGCTCTCTGCAAAGTTTCATTTGTAGATGTGGTAGCCGTGCGTAATTACTTTCCGAAAAAAAAGGCTTAAGCCTTTCTGTCGCTACGTCAGTGTGCTGACAAGGTTTCTTAAAACCAGATAAGAGATCACATCCCTTGAGCTTTCTGCAGTAAATGACAGGTGACTTGTTTCAGGTACGATAGTACTGGCTGAGGCGGTATAACCCATCCTGTTTTGTTGGACTTAACCGAGAGGTCAAGATGGAGCAGAAGAACCTAGGGGAAGACACAAAGTAATAAAACAGGTGATCCTGGCACTGACAGTTTTTGAAGGCGTACCGGTGCCAAAGAAGGAAATGCCTTACTATGCTGAATCTTTCTTGGCAAGTTGAAATCACATACATTTTTTTTTGCATCTGAGTTGCAAGCTATTAATAACTTTTCTTGGGGTTTATATATGTTCATGTGTACCTGATAATTTAGTAGTAGTTTACTCACAAAGTTGGGTATGCTGAAAGCATTGCATATGCCAAAAGTTACAAAACAGTACTACGTTTGTGTCAGGGAGCCAGCATCTCCTTTGTATGTTAGCTGTCCTCCCACAGATAAGCATCTCTGCTATCAGAGAGAAGTTAGTGTACTGTTTTATGTGAAGGTGAAGAAGTATTTTGAATGATTATATTTAGAACTTTAACAGTGTAGCATTAATGTGATATCATGGCTGGAGCTGAAGAATATAAAAAAAAAAGTCTTGATGCATCTGTTTCATGCAGATACATTCTTTCTACCTTACTTGTATTTGATGAGGATTTTGAGGTACTTTCAGTAGATGATTAATGCAGGGAAGATGTAGAAAAATGTTGTTCTGTGGAATTCATTAGTAAAGTAATTTCTTTTAGGTAAGTTAATTGCAGAATAACTGCTTCACACTTCTTACAGTGTATTCCGTATTTGAGTCTTTCAGTTGTCTTTTAGAAATGCTTATGCCCTCCAAAAAGCAGGTTCGACTCTTCAAGAAGTGCAGCTGATGTCTGCTGTATGATAGAATTGCTGTTCAGGTTTGTGTACAGCATCTCCCATTAAAGAGTCTAGTGTACATGCGATGCAGTAACCCAGTCTGAAGTCAGACTACAAAAATATCTCTGAAAGAATTCTGAAAAGTTAATGTTTTAGTTAAGAAACAGAAGGTTTCAGTTTTATCAGCTCAGAAGATGTGGTGAAAGAGACAGAGTAGATCTCACTATGTAGAAGAAAAACAGTTGAATTTTTTGATGTATGAACAGAGGCTAGGAAGTGGAAGGTACAGGTAGGGAAATTTAAAAAGAAATCAAAGAAATGATTTCTTTCTCTGACTTTGAAAAGTAAAACTCAAATGGAAATTAAATCCGTAACTGACAAAGCCGCAAAACTGTTTTTTTATTAATGAAGGGAATGTTTGGCAGAGTTGGATTAAGTGCTAAAAAAATGCTTTACATTCTTAATGTATGTTCTTCTATAAATTTGAACATTTAGCTTCAAAATGACATAAATTCTTAATTTTGTAAAACGGTCTGAGGTTTGGTTTTCTGAGCGTATTTTTTGTCCCTTCCCTCTTAGATGTGCTCTTGGAGGACTTTGTGATCCTCTAAAGCATCTCGTACAAGACAGAATGCATGGGGCTGTAGCCTTATCTCAGTAGTGCAGTTATATCATGTTAGGGTCTGCATCTGTTCCTGACTGAACAGTTTGTTTTGTAATTGCAGCTCCTGCACGTCCCTGTGATTCTCACATGGTTGTCATATTGCTACAACTCTCTCTGCCTAGACTATATTGAAAGAGCTTATTCACAATAAAATATGAGATCATGAGATCATGGCTTTAGATGTAGCTGCAGAGATCTGTTCGATTTCAGTGGGAGTGCATCCCTGGCATTTGGAAGAGGAAGCTTGCTGCTTGGACTGCTCCTGAAGAAGTAAATGCAGAAGTGAAGTTTCTGTGAGCTACTTCTTTGGTCTCTGAAGAGTGTTAATTAATTTTTCATTTTTATTTTTACTCTTTCTTCACATTAGATCAGTAAGACAAAGTGGAAGATTATGACCAAGTCTGTCAGGCTGTGCAAGGCTTTTTCCTTTTACCCCTCCAGCTTGGGTGTAAGAAGCTTCTGTTTTTTGATGTAGCTGTAACTAACTTCACCTTGCTGAATGCCTTGGCTTCACTGAATTGAAGAGCTGAAATACAAATGCTGAACAAATGACTTCTTATGAATTGAGTCACTGCCTCAAAATTAATAAGAACAATAGTATGTTTAACTAAATTCCAATGGAATGAAATAATTTTTCTTGGCTGTATTACTGTGACTTCAGTGAGCCTCAGAAATTTGAGTAAATGATGCCATGGGACATTTTGTTAGCTATTATGCAATCTTGTTACATCTGAATTATGAATGCTGGTGGTATAAAGCTTAGCATAGCATTCAGAATATTTGCACTACATACTTCATTTCTGTGCAACCTATTGTCAATAAAATGTCACACTAAGGAACCTTTTCAGCAAAATACAGTGTCATACTGTCTAAATAAAGTGATTTTGTGGGAGAAGTCCTAAATAGGGTATGAAAAGTCACACATGTGAGACAACACCTCTTTGAGAATTAGTTAGACGTTAGTTTCATGTTCTTGGACACTGAAAAATGCCTCAGCTATTATGAAGCCCAAGACCTTTATATATTTTGGAAAGATAATGTAAACATTCTGAACTGTATGTCTTGGAAGTATTGCCAGCCTTTATTATTTAAACTGTTTTACACAGTGAAGCACAACTGTATGTGCCCAAAGAATTACATGTTCTTGCTCTTAGTGTTAGCATTTTTCTTTTTATACTCCATAAAAAATACACCACAGTAAAACTAAGCCAGCATGATTTAATGTTATGAGATTTTTACTGAAACAGGTCTGAATTCAGTAAGCTAGCTTCTTAAATTTCTTGCTTGTAGAATTTAAATTGTATTGCTGGTGGTAAAAACATTGTTCATTTGTCAGTTCGGGTGTTTAGTCCTTTGTGGAGCACTGTTTTCTCCCACACAGGTTATTTTTACTGTTAAATCTGAATAATTAGAGATGAATAATATTGCCTTCTCAAGACTGCCAATGTCATTCTGAATTCTCTCATCCTGTTAAATTGACATTAAGTCTGAACTGTTACCAGGAATGTTTAGCTGTTCTGTTTAAAACCAAATCACTCTGGTTTATATTTTTGCTGAGAGGGCACTTCTGCTGTAACTGTTACTGATGCTCCGGGTTCTATCAGTGTGGATGATATTGCGTTCCAAGAAACGTACTGTGGGCTAGAGCAGTAAAAACTTAATTTATCAAGTCACAGTTACAGAATTGGTTATGAAGATCCAAACCTAGCCTACTGGACAAGGAGTTTGAGTAACTATCTGCCCAATGGAGAAGCAAGTGTATTAACTAAAGAGCCAGGGCTTTTTAGGGGAATTTCTCAGTGTTGCACATATTTCTAAGTTTTATGAAGAAAACTTAAACATGTAAATTGGCTTCCAGCTTGCTGTATTATAATATGTTGAAGTAGTTTAATTAAGCAATGAGGTACTGTCTAGAGCGGAGCTTTCAGAATGTGGCAGGGTGTATGGCAGTTGTTTTCTCGGCTGGTCTTCCTACCTCAGTGGCTTCAGCCATGAAGACTGAACCAGAAATGGTCGTCATGCTTTACGCGCCTTAGAAGGTTCCTGCTTCTAAACTTGTCCAGTCTAAACTTAAACAGGAATGTGTTCCCAGCAGGAAATACAATACGGCAAGATATTTTATTCCTCAAGAATAGATTGTGGGAAGTGGCACTTATTTTCTTGTATTTTAGTATAAGGAGGCAGTGGCAAATTTTTTTAACACCCTTCATCTCACTCCCAGTTCAATGAATCCCATTTGTTTATTTCTGCAGATATTTTTATTGCAGTTTGGAGGAAGCTGCTTCAGCCTTCCTCTATACCTTTAGTAGTGTTCTTTTTCTTTCTGTGGGCCTCCTGGGCTTCTGCAAAGTAGACTATTCAACAATGCATATTGCTTAAAGCTTCTGAAAGAAACAGTCATGGCATAAGAGGAGGATTCTTTATGTAGAGCTAATAAAAATGGTCAGAACATCAGAAGAGGATTAGCAAGGCAGGCACATCACATGTTAATGCAGTAATATAGTAATAATCTTTTTCCTAACAGGGAAAGTTCTTTTGGACGTGCTTTAGTAAGCCACTGCTGAATACTAGACTAATTTCTTTCATTGAACTCTTTTTTTCCAGGATCACATTCCTATGTTGTAATCATCCTCTATGTGGAATTAAAATTGTTTCTTCTTGTTTGCATTGCTTAAATTAATATACATTAATTTAAATCTGCCACTTAATTTGTTCTACGGATTCGAATGAACTTTTGTTGTTCTTTATCATTGCCCTATAACTCTTCCAAAGTGAATTGCATTTTGTCATCAATGAACTTCATCACTTCACTTTCATCCTCTTTTGCAGCTCACTTCTAAATGTGTTGAACAACATAGATGCTAGGACAGAGCAGTAGGAGTCATCTGGTAATGTTCCTGTACTGTATGAGTAGATTGCAGTGGGTTTATTTTTTTAAGTTGTCCTGGGGGTTTTTTGTGTGTGTTTTGGGGTGGTTTTTTGGGGGCTTTTTTTTTGTGTGTGTGTGTGTTTGTTTGTTTACTTTCTTTTTCTTTACAATTCCTGTGAAGAGTTTGCTTGCTTTAAGAGCCTTTAGTGAGCATCTTTGAGTATGTTTACTGAATTTTCAGAAGGCTTATTGATGTGATCTGCCTTATCTATACATTTGCTTTTGAGAACTCCAGGAACTTTTTAAGGTACAATTTCTCTTTGTAAAATCTTCACAGGCTTTTCCATTTTGAATGAGTTGTTGTTCTGATACTCTAGACTTGTGCACTATGATTTAGCCTATTGAGAAAGTGTGTCATGATCTTCCAGTCCAGATACAGATCTGCTTAAAGTGTTTGTTTTGCAACTGAAATACAAGTTTGGACAATGTATAATCTGAATTAGTTATGATTTATATTGCAGCTCTCAAGGCATGCCTAAAATGCTGTACTGGATTGGAAAGTACTTTCACTTGTGTTCCATGTATTTTTGCCAGTTCCAACAAATAGAGCATTTGTGGTGAACAGTGGCAATGAAGCTGGATCCAAAATGCTTCTATTTGAAAATTAAAGAAAATAGAAAGAGATAAACATGCAGTATCTCCAGAAAACTACCTGGGTAGTATGTGTGGAAGAAAGAGAATCCATCATGAAGTGAGATGGATTGGTGGCATAATACTGGTGCAAGAATAAGATAAAATGATTAAATAGTCTTGTAGTGAGACATACCAGGAAGAGTTTGCATTTGAAATGGTTGTATTTTGGAGGAAACGAATGAATAGTAGTGAAGCTAAATGTGTAAAGGGAATAAATTTAAAATTTGGCATGAACTTCAAGATCTGAATGATTCATACATGAAAGCATGTACCTTGGAATGTTTTACTGATTGTATTAGTTCTTTTTTTCTTGAAAATATTAGAATTGGCATAGTGGACTGCAGTGCAGGTGGTAGTATACAAAAATTAACTGATTCAAATAGTAATGTTTTAGGGGAAAATGTTTCTGTAGGCACTTGCAAAAAGAAGTAATAAAACTTACACTAATTCATTTGAATGTTGTTTTACATATTGTAGGACAGCAAGTGCTCTTTGCAAAGGTATGTCTCTACTGCAAGCGCAGCAAGCATCTAGCAGGCTCTCCTGAGAGACCCTAGTGTCTCGTGGGAAGGAATTTCCTGGAGGATGGTGTAGGGGGACAAAGGCAAGTTCCTGTGGTTTGTCAATTCAGAAGTTCAGTTAGAGTTTGGTTTTTATCTGCCTGAAAAATAATAGGATTATGTGACTGGAAAGGTACTTTAGGGAGATACCTTCCTCTTCAGGACAGGATCAGCTATGAGGTCTGAGCAGGTTGCCTAGGGCTTTTCCAGGTGGATATTGAAACAAACCCTTCATGTCCAGCTGTGCTACTTCATCCTTATGGAAGGAAAAAAAGCCTGTTGTATTTACCCGGTTGAATATTTTGCTTAATTTGCCTAGCAGGACTGTGTGGTCCTTATCAAAATAGAAAAAATTTGAAAAGGGGCCCTGGGGGCATTCAGGATTTGAATAGTGAGAAGTGATTTTTTTATTTCTCAAAAAAGCATATTTCTTCAGAGAAGTAAACAGTTGGGCATGCTTGAAATTGATGTTAAGGTGTTTTTGCTGGCATTCAAAAAATTTTAATTATTACATAGGAGATTGAGTTAACAGATAAATAGTTAACGTAAAAACTGTATGAATAATGAATACTGCCTGTTCTTGGTTTGCTCTGCAGATCTGGGACTGGCTGTAAGATTGCATTTGGCTGTTGAATACTTTAGGGTGAATTGTACTAGCTGTTCTTCAGAATGTCTTAGATAAGGTATTCTTATTAATTCTAGAATGTGTTTCCCTCCTCCTTTTCTATGAGCAATTATTACCAGCTGGATTATAACTTTGGCATTCTGTCATGGATTTATTCATGTTCAACAGCTGTTTCACTTTGAAAAAAAAATTGTACTGCCTCCCAATAGTTATCCCAGTTTCCTTCAAATTAACTTTTGGATTTATTCTGACTCCAAGAAAGGCAGAAGAAAAAAATTTGTTTTTTTAGAATTGAGCAGTGAAAAGAGGCATTGAAGGAGCAAAAGAGAAATAGCAAAACTAAAGAAATAGCAGATGTTTTGTTAGAACTTTCAGGGCTTCAGATTTTAAAATGGTGGCCTCAAACTTGTACTGTTAGGCATTTGAGATTAAGTACTGTTTTGCTCATTAATGATTGTGCAAGTATAAAACCGTGACAAACAGCTGCATTTGAAGGCAGTTACAATGTGCATACATAGTTTCTCAGCCCACACACAGTTCTGTCACATGGAGATGATCCATGTGAGTAGAAAATAAGCCTGTAACAATTTTAAGGCTTTCCTGAAGGCAGTTACTTACAACACTTCCAATTTTGAGGGCAGTGAATGAGGCAAGCAACTTGTATGTTGACCGTATCTGCACTATTTCTGAAATCTTTTTAAAATCTTTTTGATCATAAAGAATTCAGTAGGTTGTTCCCATATTGTTTATTCAAGAAGCCTAAGGGTCCTTGTGTTTCAAGGTTTTTAACCATTTTTTTGCATACTCAAAGTTCTTTGTGTAAATTGCATGGAGTTTTGTTGCAGGGTGTTTTTTCAATGCAGAAAGGAACCTCACCCAGTTGTTCTGATACAGCTTTATGATAAAGGCAAGTGTGAAGTGTTTTTAGAAAACGCTTTGATTTTGAACCAAGTAAAGAGTTTCATTGCTTTTTTTTTTTGTCTGTGGACCAGGCTGTGTACATGATCAATCATAAACTATTTTATTCCTTAAAAAATAAGTTGATGCTTGATTAAAAATTGGAAGCTTCTGTGATAGAGTTTTTGGGAACTACATAAAGGTGAACATTCAGAAGTAAGTAACTATCTTCATCGGTCCATTTGATAATGTCAGTGAACTTTCCTGGTTTCATGATCTTAGTTTTCCAATGCAGCCTTTAGCACAAGATTTTTAATTAATCTAGGGATTTAGGACACTGTAAAGAAAACTGAAAATCATCAACTACAGTCAATGTGGATCATAGATAGGTGGTGCTAGAATATTTGACATATAATGTGTGTCTTATTTTTAACAGGTTCCTTTCAAGATCTGAATTTTAGATTTCCAGGTCATGGCTTGAATCCAAAAGGCTCTGGTGTTAGCTGATTTTTTTTAGTAGGTCAGTGCAGCTAACTGTAAGCTGCATGGTACTGCCAGAAATGATTTGCAGACTATTTTGATCTCCATGCTTGTCTTTGAGTACGTACTTACATCATCTTTCTTTTTTAAACGATATAAATCTCAGATCAAATTTGCGTGTAATAAAAACATTATTTAAAAACACCAAAATTTCATTTTTCATGGCATTAGAAATGTTTGCTAAATGCAGACCAGATATTTATGATGCAGCAACATGCTTACTGATAAAAATTTGTGAGGGAAGTAAAGAGAGGCAGGAGAAGGTCTGAGGAGTTCCTTACCTACTCTACTGTAAAATTTGCTTTTTTCAGAGGAAACTGCTGTGGAAGGGGTCTTCAGACTTCAGTGTAATTATTGTTAAGTGCTAGTCTGACTGACAGACACCTTGGGAAAAAATATTCATAAAATTGTTATCCTAGTACCTTATATAGAACTTACAGACTTCTTATATGAGGAGGATTTTTTTTTTTTTTTCCCCCTATAGCCTTTGGAATCTTTGCTATTTAGAAATTAAAAATTGCATGGTAACTTATGGAGAAATGTTAATAATGCTTGAAAGTTATTAGTCTTCCAGCGATAATCTTTGATGTATGATATTATATTGTTTCCCAGGAGAAAGAGAACTGTTTTCTTCAAATCTTCATGCTTTGAAACAAGCTGCAATGTAGAAAATAAATAGAATCTTATTAGCTAGAATACACTGTTGCTACAGGTTTTGACAAACTGATGTAAACTGTAAATTCTTACAGATCATTGCATTTACTCTTAAACAATAGGGATTTCGTCACAGTTTTTACTATAGACAGCTTAAATGAATCTTGTAATGCAAGCATTTTGAAAACATGTGATTTCTACCAGTTTGGGTGAAAGTTTTTAGCAGGGGAGAAACACCAAAGGTGTCTGTACTCTACCTTCATCATAGGTTGTCTTGACTTCTTTTGTGTTCAGTAGGAGATCCTGAGTTTCATGCTCACCCTGCTGTCCACTTGCTGAAATGAGTCAGGTTGATATTTATCACTGGATAGTGTCCCTTCAACTGAATTCTACATTATTAAATTGCACTCTTCTGTTGGAGTGAAATGGCCTTGGATTGGCTGGAAACACTGAAAAACAGCCTTCTGCAGGACAGTTGCTAGGGGAAAGGCTAAGAGTAATTTTAGAACACAAAAACTATGTAAAACAGTTACTATGCCAAGGGGTATTCAGAAATGAAAACATGACTGAATGCTTTTGATTGGAAAGGACCTCGAAGATCATCTAATTCCAACCCCTCCACCAGCGGAGATGATTCCATCCACTAGGTAAGTTGCTCTCAGGGCCCCATCCAGCTAACCTTTGACACTTCCAAGTATGAGATGTCCACAGCTTGATGCAGTGCCTCACTATTTATTGAGTAAAGAATTTCTTCCTAATATCTAATCTAAGTCTCTCCTTTTTTGCATATAAAACCTTCTCCTATTATATTCTACCTAAGTAAAAAGTTACTCTTCCTTTTTTAAAAGTCACTCTTTCAAAAGACCCCTTCAAGCAGTGAGAAGCCACAGAGCTCTCCCTTCCCCTTCCCCTTCCCCTTCCCCTTCCCCTTCCCCTTCCNAGAGATGCTCCAGCCTTCTGATAACTTTGTGGCCTCCTCTGGACCCACTGTAACAGGTCCATGTCCTTTCTGTGTTGATGGCTCCAGAGCTGGACACAGTACAGTTACAGGTGGGGTCTCATGAGGGCAGAATAGAGGGTCAAAAATCCTCTCCCTTCACTTGCTGGCTACTCCTCTTTTAATGCAGCCCAGGATGTGGTTGGCCTTCTATGCTGTGAGTGCACATTGCTGGCTTATGTCCAACTTTTCATCCACAAGAACTCACAAGTCCTCCTCAGGGCTGCTTTCTAATTCTTCTCCCAGTCTGTGTTCATGTCTGGGATTGCCCTGACCCAGGTACAGCACCTTGCACCCAGACCTGTTAGACTACATGAGATTCTTGTAGGCCCAGTTCTCAAGTTCATCCTGCTCTCTGTGGTTGGCAGCCTGTCCTTCCATTGTGTCAGCTGTACCTCACAGCTTTGTGTCATCTCCAGTGTTGCTGAAGCTGCACTCGATCCCACTGTCTGTGTCATCAGTGAAGATGTTGAAGACCACTGGTCCCAGATTAGAGCCGTGAGGGACACCACTCACCACCAGCCTCCACCTGGACACAGAGCCACAACTCTCTGGCTGCATCCATCCAGCCAATTCCTTATCCACCAAATAGTTCACACTTCAAATACATGTGTCTCCTCTTTGGAGATAAGGGTGTCATATGGAGCTATGTTGAAGGCTTTACAGAAGTCTAGCTAAATGATATCTGTCAGTCTCCTCTTGTCAGCCATTGCTGTCATGGCAGTGAAGGCCACTAGGTTGTTCAGCACCTCTGCTTAAATTGCTTTTGGGAAGAAAGCAAGCAAGCAGCAGTTTTGGTTAAATACACCTTTCCCAAGGGTTCTGCCCATTTCATCTAAATAAAAAGATTTCATTAATCTCATCTGGGATCAAATCCTCTGATCTTGAATGGCAGCAGTTTCACAGAATCATGAGTACTTTGATAGTTCGCTAATTCTTTCTGGGATTACTTGTTGACCAGTAGAATAGTTCATCAGTCTACAGTCTGTATTTGCAGACACAAGCATAGAATCAGTTGGTCAGCAATCAACAGAAAACAGTTGTACAGATTACATAAGCAGCTCCTTACTTTCTCATACTTTGGCATTTTCAAATACAAAAATTGTTGCTCTTCTGATTATGTACATTGTCATAGTTTTGCTGAAGCAGTGCTGTGATCTTAATAAAGTGGATGTGTCTTCTTGTCACTTGTGGAGGAAGCAGGGAGAGGTATCCATTTGTCACCCTGTTGTGGAAGGGTTGTGAATAATGCTTGAGGGAGTGAAAGCCTAAAGGCATGTTGGAGGTAAGAGCAGTACAGGGCAATGTCAGGAATAGGGCCAGTAATTCTTTTCAGTCAGCAGGTGTTCAAGGGAACAAACTTATTCAAGTTCCCTAGAGATCTTTAATTGTTTTGTAATACAAAACAATTTCTCCACCCTTGTTTGGCTTATTGTGGTTCCCAAGGGCTTGGTTAGTAGGTCATGCTGAAAAGTGGTTATGCTCAAAACATTTGCAAGAGATATTTGCACATGTAATAAACTGGATGTGTACAAACACCACATTTGTTTTTCTTTCTTAGCAACAAGGTATTGGTCGGCCTAGTGTATACCATGCAGTGGTGGTCATATTTCTAGAATTCTTTGCCTGGGGGCTCTTGACAACTCCAATGCTAACGGTAAGTATCATTCATCAGCTGTTATCTTGGTATTGACAGATGTTAATTTGCTAATTTCTAGGGATTTGGGGTTTAATTTGCTTTACATTAATGTGTATCTCATTACCTGAATTCCAGAAGTCTTAGCAGCTGAGATCTGGACTGCTAAAAGACAGGAAGATAAGGAAAAATAAGTTAATTCTGCTATACTGCTCTTTAATTCTTGTTTGCCTTTTAGACTAACACCAGGTTAGTCTATTGATTCAAGTATCTCTGGAAATTCTGGCTTTTTCAAGACTTCATAGCTCAATTAATCATTGTAACAATAGATTAAAGTATGCAACCCTTCTTTAAGTATGTATATGCCTGTGGGCTGACCGTTTTGTCAGCATTTAACTTAAAGTAAAATGCAAAGGCATTCATGAAAGAAATGGGTTTCATAAGTATTTAATATGTTCTGATTATTTTCCAAATGAACAGATAATTTGAGTGTTTGGTAATAGGATATGAAGCTTTTCATTTGAAGGCATGGATCTCATTTATTTTAGTGGGGCCTGCCTGTGAGCCATCGCAGGAGGTCTACTAGTCCAGGTTTTATTGCGTAATACTTGAGACCACTTTGAATACATGGCAAGCAAAGTTTTGTGTGATTTAAAGAGTTAATTTTTTTTCCTCCTCCAAACTCCAAGTAAGATAATATGCATAACTCTTGGAATGCATTTGCCTAACTTTTCTAAAGACAATTGCTGAACTTCTTAATATAACTTAGTAATAAAAAAGTTCACATAAACAGTTAACACATTTGCATAAAGCAGTTGTCTCACAAAATGTCTGTCCTGTGATCCTGTCTTGCCATGTCAAAATATGGGGAGGCTAACTGGGTGGTCTTTCTCATATTTTCTTTTTCTTTGCCTTTTTTTTTTTTTTTAACCAAAGTGCTCAATTTTAACTTGCCCAAGTTTGACACTTCTCATTTAAAAGGATAAATGTGCAAATCATAATTCTTACAGATCTGCAAACCCCCACCAATTTTAATAAAACTGTGTATGTGGGTTCTTCAATAGTTGCCCAGTAGTATACTCCAGTTGGAATAGGTCCATAGTTGAGAGTGATCATCTTTATTTGTAGTCGTCTTTGTAAAAACTGAATGGCTGCTGTTCAGTTTATATAATTTCAAGTCTGGTTTGATACTTTGCACCTGTCTTTGATGTACCTGTGGTAGCTTACATTGGCCTGCTTATGAGGCAGCAGTACTAGATGTCATGTAGAGATATCTTATGACCAAGGTTCAGCCTTTGAACTGCCAGCTGCCTACTTCTGCTCAAGCAGGTTTGTCAGGTAGGAAGGGCAGAAATGGAGATGTCTGGCCTGTTGATCAAAGTTCATGATTACTCAATTTTTTGTGAGTCTTTTCATGATTGTATAGGTCATTGTCAACTTTCAATCTCATGAAAATGTTCCATACTATGAAAATACATTGTGTGTATTTTTGATAGTTGAAATTAATTTTTAAAACTGTTTTTTCACTTCTTTTGACATCTATCAGCAAAGCTGTACTGTTTGTTACATAACGCTATACTTGAAGAACAGAAGATTTCAAGTATTTATAAAGCACACAAAGGCTATTCTAGTCAAAGATTGCCCAAAGCTTATGGACATTTTTTTATTTATGGACTTGTAAATTACCATAAGCAATGTTAATTACTTAATGACGTGTTCTTTCTTTAATATGTATATTTTTTGAATACATATCTATTGGTAGAACTTGAGTAAAGCAGTTTCCTCTACCAGTTTGTCAATTTGCATTTCTCTTGACTATAAAGTAACAAATTAATATCAAAAAACTTGAACTTAATATCAGCAGTGGTTGCCTCTCAGGAAAAAATACTAGAAAACAGTTCACAGCTAATTAGATTTGACTCTCTGGGTTTCCTATTTTTGATTTGTTTTGTTTTTCTTTAACTTAGAAGACATCTACTTTTAAATCTGTAATTTTAATCCTGATCTTTTTTTTCCTCAATTCATATCATAAGATCAGTGTTCTAATAGGTGAAAAATTGTTTCAAATTATGATACCAGAATACCTAACCAAAATATGATACCAGAAGGGAAAAGTGATGTAAATAAGATCAATTATCTTCCCAGTAATTAGTAAGAGAACCACCACTTTGATTAAACCTATGATTTGAGAATCTCAGCCTTCCTAGAAAAAGAATGCTGATGCTTTTCAGTGACTCTTTCTCAGTATACATATAAGTAATTTTTGTAATTGGTGGCACTTATCTATAAATATCAGGAGCAAATGAATGTGAATTTTGTTCGAATGTGAATTTTTGCGCATACATGCTTTGAACATCACAATAAGTTTTTTTAGTCAACATGGTAGCACCTATGAGGCCCCTTATGCTCTTGCATATTTATGGTAAATCTGTTTAGCATAGATTAACATTCTTGCCCTTGAATTAAGACTGCTGGTAAAGCACCTTACATGAATTCGTAGCTGTATTTAAACACTCAGAACTCTTGCTGGTATTTATAAGCATCTACTTAGTAATTGGAAGTGTTTCTAACTGTATGGCTATTTAATAGCCGCTGTGTATTCAGTTGTGAATATAGCACTGTTTTTTCCTTGTCAATGTAAGTTAGCTGAATCTCATTTTCACTCTTAAATATTGACAGTGTTTGAGTCAACCTTTTTAAGGAATTAACTACATAAAAATTTCGCAATTTGTACTGCATGGAGATGATTTTTGCTTACATTGATCCTCCTTTTGAGCTAAGTGTCCTAAACCAACTATCTCTGCATTACAGTCTTTGCCAGCATAGGAATTTATGCCAATAAATTGATAGTAAATCTTGTTTACTTTTTCTTGGGAAGACAAAAAAGAGGTAGAAGATACTTTTTTCTGATTGTTCCAAGGTTTTTGGTTTTAGTTCTTATTTTGGGATAGGATACTTTTTAGTTTAACAAGTTCTTGTAGAGCTATTCTGTTTTACAAATCAAATTTAAACTTAGAATCAACTCTCTTCTGTCTCTCTTTATTAAAATAGTGCTTTTTTCCCCCCCAATCAGGTCTTACATGAAACATTTCCTCATCATACATTTTTAATGAATGGTCTTATTCAAGGTGTTAAGGTAAGATGTTTTTTAAACCTCTGACCTAAATATTCTTTGTGTTCTCATATTTTGACTTGTCCCACCTACATTTCTCATAACAACTTACAAAACACTGAGAATATAGTTAACTCTTAAACAATTTTTTCACTGTAGTGGTTGTTTCTTGGGCTGAATTCAAGTTTTACTGTGGAAGCGGCAGCATCTTGAGACAAGTGGAATGTTTTTCAGAAATTTAGATTCCTCTCATTTGAATAGGTACCACTTGTAGCTATTGTAATTTTGGTAAGGATCTGTGTGAGAATGAAGCTAGGTTTTTATTGTCTGCTTCCTAATGTTAATTATTTATATCAGAGGCAAATTAATGCAATCATGATGATACCATTGAGATAGAAAATGAAGCACTAAATCACTGTGATTTTGTCTTAAAATGTGGCATAAGAGCTAATTTTCATCAGGTTTGTTTTATTTCCTGGTCCTTTTTCTTTTAATCAGCTCTTGAACATTCTGTGATGTTCAAGATATTCAGGGCTGCTTATAGCTTACTTAGACCACTGCATTCACACAGTAGTTATGCTGGATTGTGGCCACAAAAAAGCATGCAGGAGTTTTCTAGCATAACTCTTGTAAAGTCTTTCCTTTGATAACTATTGTGCTGAGAGGCTGCAAAGCCCTTGCTGAAACTTATGACTGAGATCATTTATAGCACTCAGAAATTATTTTTCTTTGTCCTGTAGCAAACCTAAAGCATTGCTTTCAGTTGTAAGAACATAACATCTTTAGGATCGATTTGCTGTCTTGCTGTTTTTCACGATGGACTAGCAGAACACAGTGCACTTGGGATGTTGGTTTGTCTCAGACTGAAAGAGGAAGTTATCTTCTCATTGTTCTCAAAGAAAAACAAAGTTCAGGTTCCTCTTCCTGTTTTCCTTTAAGTTTTTCACTTGCAGTGCAATGTAACTGTGTATTAAAAGTATGAATAGAGGGTTCCCCATAGATTTTGTACAGAGAATATCTGTAGAAAAGTGCAGTAATGTAATGAATGTTTGGATTGTTCTAACAGGTCTAATAAATGGGGGATCAAAGACTAGAGAGAGCTTGTACTTCTATGTCTTTTTTCTTTAAAATTTTGTTTGTGAAACATTGGAAGTGTTTTTGACAGCAAAATATATTAGTTCATGTGGCACTGAAATCTGACTCTAAGGAGCAGAAACGGTAATTTCAACTGAGTAAGACATCTGACTTTCCAAGTATCTGGTACTCTGGCTTTACAGCTTTTGCTATCAGTCTGCTTACTGAAAACGTTGAAAACAAGTTTGTTTGTAAGGATTTGGCAGAACAGTTATTTAGTACAGTGGTCTGTATGCATATGTTAAACTTGTGACTATATTTGAATAAGAGAGGTAAGCTAAAGTTAGCCAGAGTAGACTTCTAGGGTATTAAGGTGCTTACAGAACCATGCATTTACTAATGTTTGGACTTACAGCACAATTAGATTGATAAATGAAGAATGTACTAATTAGGAGGAGCTGTTCCCCAGTTAACAAACCTGTAAAATCCTTTACTTATCTTAATTCTTCTGTGTACTAAAACAGATTTGAGGCCTAGATTCTAGGACTTCATGAAATTCTGGAAAATCTAGTATTTGATCCTTAGTCAATTTTTTCTGTTTTTACTGTGCATGTGAGTTTGACCTTCACCTTGGGAATCTCATTATGTTGTCCCATGATTCCAAGTTGCCAGGCTTGCTGAAATGATCTTCATAGTTCTTGCACTGTACAGATGTACTGTACATGATGAATATGTAGTATAAAGCAGTAAGTGTTTAATTTAATTTAAACTGTTAAATTTGTTTCAGAGAGCAATTATGTTACCCAAAGCTCTCTCCTAGGACAGTCCAAATTAGAGGGCAACTTGGGTTTGAAATCTAGCACTGAGTATCTTGATAGAGTCTAAGATAATGTCCTTTGTGGAACTAGACTGTATTTTGGAGATTTAAAGAAGATTTTGCAGTCTATGTTACTTCTATATTGAATCAAATGGACCTTGAGAAAATGTATGCTCTTTTTTTAAATTCACTCAGGTTTAATAAATTTGAAACATAAAACATCAGAATCACAGAAAACTAGACTGTAGAACAAATAGTGTAAATTTTCAGTTATCTACAACTTCTGTGTTTAGTTTCAAATCAATTTTCAATTTTATTCCTTTCTTATATTGGAAATGTAGATACAGACATATTAATTGTTTTTCTTCTGTCACAGGGTTTTTTGTCATTTCTCAGTGCTCCACTAATAGGTGCTCTCTCAGATGCTTGGGGAAGAAAATCTTTTCTTCTTCTTACAGTTTTCTTCACCTGTGTCCCAATTCCATTAATGCGAATAAGCCCATGGTAAGTGGTACAAACTGCAGTAGCAAGCTTGTCAGGAGAGCAGATAATTCAGAGGAGATATTTGAGGAAATGGAAGAGGGACAATAAGACAAGAAGAAAGCAGCTTTGTTTTCAAGACATGATTGCATTATTCTAGAGCTTATCTTTTCAAGATATATTCAAACTCTGTATCCTTAAAGTAGAAATAATGGAATGTGAACTATATTCATACAAGTAAAGCAGTTCTTGCAAGGATTTGATAAACCTGTCTAACTCTGTTTTAAGATCAGCTGTTAATTTTTTCCCTTGATGACTGACAGTAATAAACATGTTTCTAAAGCTAAATGAACCTTAGCATTTATTTGCTAAAGAAAAGTATAATTGTTGCAAGTGAGATCTTTTACCTCTTTGATTAGGACTTTGACACCAAGTCAATACTGCTCAGTTAAGACTTCAGTTGCATTTACATTAATAGTGAAGCTTGGAAGAACTACAAAATAATTTTGTGTACACTCTGAATGCATTCAGAGTTCAGCTTCCACAGCATTATATGTATGATAGTTTATTCCTTAACTGGCTGATGAAATGACTTCTAAGATAGTTCATTTTTCATTAACTTGAACTTGAGAGTGTAAAAATCTATACGTACCATGTCCTCGAGGGACCACTTCTTGTTTTAGGCTGATATAAAGCAAACAGAAGAATATAAAATAATTGAAATGCTGTTTTCCAGTATTTAAGTGAGACTGTACAGTCATTCATTCATCTCCAGTAAAGTTCTGTGTTAGTTCGCAAGGAACCCTCCTCTTAGGCTTAAACACAAACTTGCTTATTAGTAAGATATAAAAGCAAGAGATCTTAGCTCAAACTTTCTAATTGTTGCTTTTAAATTATTAGGTGGTACTTCGCTATAATTTCAGTATCTGGAATCTTTTCTGTTACCTTTTCTGTAATATTTGCCTATGTAGCTGATGTAACACAAGAACATGAAAGAACTACAGCCTACGGACTGGTAAGATAAGCTCAGCTTGTAGAAAAGGTCAGATTATGACCTTCATATTGAACTTGTGTTTTGATGTACAGATTGTTTCCTGATTAATATAAAGAGGTTGATAAAGGAATGTACTGTGCCTCAAGACACTGTTAGAGTTCAGGCAATGAACAGAGTGCTGTGTGCTCATGGGAACAGACTTAATATTTAACAACTTGCGTAGAGGGCATGTGTAAGAAAGAATGTCTAAGTTTTGCAAACAAAACATTAAATGTTAAAGACAATGCAAGTGATTTAATCTAGCAATAGTTTTTCATCACCTGTAAGTTGCACTTCCAGTTCATATGACTTCTTTTTGATACGGCCTTTTCTAATGTCAGAATGGTGAGTAAGGATGAAAATGCATAAAACAGTAAGTAGTTTTAATAACTTAGACATGACCTTTCTTAATGATCAAAAGATGAGGAAAATAATTTAGTTAGTACAAACTAGTCCTTTCAGTGGTAATATAATTCCTGCTTAGTTTTCTTTCCTAATATCTATTATTTCAGGTTTTGGTCTATCTATATTACTATTGGTAGATGTCCTTAGCTTTTGAGCTTCTTTTAGGTGGGCATTTAGATGTGCTGACAACTTTTTCAGTCAACTCACTTCAAATTCATAATTAGAAAACAAAAAAAGATTTTCGTCTGTTTGAAAGTAAGAGCCATTTTCCCTTGAGCCAAACCAGATCTTGGAGTGCAAATCCTGTCTAGTATGGTGTGCTGTTGAGGAGGCTGTAGAAACTGTATTTGGGACCCGTGTTTACTGTTGTAAATGGTGTGTGGTTTATTTACTGTTTTGTTTGGTTCGGATTTTTACTTGAATTTTTAGTGGTTTTTAAATCATGCTTCTAGGGAGGGGTGGTGAGCAAGTTACTTCATTTTTCTGTAATGGGAGAATAACCACTTTGATGAGTTTGTAAACTGTTGTTGTGCATAGGTATCTGCCACCTTTGCAGCAAGTTTGGTAACTAGTCCTGCCATTGGAGCATACCTGTCTGCCAGCTACGGGGATAGTCTGGTTGTACTGGTGGCCACGTTGGTGGCTGTTGTGGATATCTGCTTCATCTTGCTAGCTGTACCAGAATCTCTGCCAGAAAAAATAAGACCAGGAGGATCTTCGTGGGGATCTTCTATATCATGGGAACAGGCAGATCCTTTTGCAGTAAGATGCACTTCAATAAGTAATTATTAAGTATTTGGTGATTAATAAGTGATAATTATTAGTTGCGGTTTGTAAGCTCGAGAAGTCTTCAATCTTACTGGTACCTTGACTATTCAGTATACTATAGTCTCTGTTCTCTGCACTTGCTCATGAGGATCTAACCACATTTAAAAAACAAAATCAAACCAAACTTTGTGGATTAAATAATTCTAGATTTGAAAATAATGTTTGGTGTGAAATCCAAAGGGAGAGTACTTTTATTTTCTAACTTAGGTACTCTATTTTATTGCAAAGAGAAATGCTGAATTCTTATTCCTCAAAAGCCAATATTTTAAGGTTTTACATACTCACTTTATAATTGTACTTTTGTCAGTATCTCTCCCCACTCTTGATTTCCATTTTTAGTTATATGTGATTTCTTTCTAATAGAGAATGGATCTATAAAGCCTGATTTTTTTTTTATAGGCATATATAGGAAGGGCTAAAACATACTGTGCAGTCTTTATAGTAACTTGTTCACTCGCTCACACTTACTCAGTTAATTTATGTTTTTATTGTACCTTGGTATCTTAAGAAAGAAAGGAGTGATTTTTCTTCATGAGATCTGTACATCTGGGAACTGGTTGTGAATATTGAGAGATGAATGGCATGCTTGAAAGACTGCAGTTACAGAATTTGTTTTCCACAATTTATTTGTTCCTGAAAGTAATTAATATAATTGGTGAATAAGTGTAAGGCTTGTATATTATTTGCTAGTATCTTTCAAAACAAATTATTATTATTATGGAGATCCATTGGAAGCCATTAGGTATTTCCCTTAGAATTATATAATGCTGTTTTTGGGGAATAGTTTTGACTTTGCACTGAACAGTAGCTTCAAGAATCTTAATGGAAACTTTACTGAAGAATTGGGTTCCCCAAACTGTGTATAATGAGATTGTTTGTGACTTAAAATTCAGCTTAACAGTATCCGTGTGTGATTGATGTGTATGCGTGCGCAAAAAAAGGGAATCTACCTTCTTTCTTTATGCTTTCATTAGTGCTTATACAAATGTTTCAATACCTGCCTTGTTCTTTTGTTTTACAGTCTCTGAAGAAGGTTAGAAAAGATCCTACGGTTCTCCCAATCTGCATTACAGTGTTGCTGTCATATCTGCCTGAGGCTGGCCAGTATTCTAGTTTCTTTCTGTACTTGAGACAGGTAAATATTGGTGTCTTCACTTCTTACTAAGAATGTTTAAATAAATATTCCTTATGACCTCCTTCTTGTTACTGGCTTTGATTAGAGACCTGCTTTCTGACAAAGTAAAGCTTTAAAATTAAAGGCAGGGTGCTTTGCTAAGTCAAGAACTGAGTAACGCTTGACTCCTAATGCATAAGCCCTGCCATATCTTAAGCGTGTATTTACCTTAAGCAGGCCTTCTGTTCTCATTCAGTGCAGCAGTTTCTGAGTCTGTCTTGAGGTGGGATCTCGCAAGTCAAAGACCTGTTGTGTTTGTGGGAGGGATAGAGAACTTCAGTTTCCAGATCCATGACTTCCTCTGTCTCCTTTTTTTAAGGCAGTTTCTTTTTTCCTTTATACTTTCCTTGGCAAAGAGTCAAGTTAAGGATTATTCTTGAAAGTGGACACTTCCTGTATGGATCCTGTATAACTCTAGAGTATAAGCAGGGATGAGTGTTTTCATCAAGAAGATATTCTCTGCTAGTAATTGCCCTTGATTGTGTTTAGCATTTGTTTTATGCAGTTTCTGCTTCTCTACAGATTATAGGCTTTGGATCTGCTAGCATTGCGGCGTTTATAGCTGTGGTGGGAATTCTGTCTATAATAGCTCAGGTAAGCTTTGTTCCTTATAGCGCTTCATTTAAGCTTATCTAAAAACTTTTTACATGCTCTGATATGCCAGTGTATCTTGCATTCACTGAATGTTGCATTCATGATACAGTCTGTGTAAATTTCTTGTTTTGTATCAGGTTTCCTTAGAAATACTGGATCTAGACATCAGAAAAATAAAATTTGCTAAACTTGGATCAGTAAATTAATTGGAACTCTGACTTAAAATCATTAAGATGATGCAGGAAATTTGTTATTAAATGCAAGGCATTCTGAAAGGGAAATGCCTTATTTAAAATAAGTCATGCTACTTGCACCTGTTCACTTGGCTTGTGCTATCAAACTTGCATACAAGCAGTCTTTCCAGGGTTACTTAGGTTCAGCTTGGAGGCTGAGGAGATGTGAGGCCTTGATATCTTCTTGTCATATTTCTTAATTGGCAACAGTGAGCTGATTTTTCAACAAATCCTTTATGTCTTTTGTAAATCAGAGTTTTTATAATGTGATCTTTGGTATCTTTATGGATACAGTTTGTCTTCCTGTTCTGATAGCAAGAGGAGGAATGACGTATAGAGTACATTGTGACCTTGCTGCCATTCTTAGCAGAATGAAGGTCTTACTGTTTTGATGTAAACAACACATTCATCAATGTTTACCAGTTTTACTGGTGTCAGTTGTGGCCTTCATTAGCAATTCAAGTCATTATTTTAATCTTTGTGCTGTGGTTTGTTCTGAGGCTATTGTGTGCACTCATATTTGCCAGTCATACTTTATGCAGACCAGTATTTTTGCTAAAAGTCTCTAAGATGGCTTCCCTTCTGGTTTATAATTTTCGGTGTTAAAATGAGGAAAATCTATTGATTTTGGACCTTTTTGAAGAGTACAGGTTACTGAAATAATCTTTGCTTATTGACATAATCTTTGCTTCATAAATACTGATTTGTGTTGGCATGTTGGGTATCTCCAGAACAAACTGAACACATGAAGGTAGAATTACTGTAATTTTTTCTATATAGCATTCAAACTAAAAATGAGAAACAAGAAAGCTAGGGTGAGCAGTTGTCCTTGGCAGGATGCCAGGTGCCCACCAAGCTGCTTCCAGCACTCTCCTTCCCAGCCAGAAAAGGGAAGAAAAATTAAGGTAAAAAACAACTCTTAGGTGGAAGTAAGACAGTTTATAAAAGCAAAAGTTTAGGCATGCTCAAACAAAGAGGGGAAAAAAAAGAATTATTTTCTGCTTCCCATCAGCTAGCAGTGTTGAGCCACTTTCTGGGAAGTGGTGCTTCCGCACACGTAGCAGTTGCTCTGAAAGGCAAACATTGTAAATAACAAATGCCCCATTCCTCCTCCTTTCCTTAGCTTTTATATCTGAGCCGATACCATATGGGATGAGTTATCTCTTTGGTCACTTTGGGTCAGCTGGCCAAGTTTTGTCCCCTCCTGGGATCTTACCCTTTCCCAATCTACTGATGTGGGGGAAGTGGAGACACAGCACTGATGCTTTGCACTTCTCAGCAGTAGCCAAAGCACTGGTGTGTTAACAACACCTTTCCAGCTATCGACAGACCTGTGAGAGCTGCTGTGGGGAAATTAACTCCATCTCAGCCAGACTCAATACAGTCAGGAAGAAGGATAAGACAAGAGAGGAAGTGTATTCTGCTCTGCTGTCCTGGTTCCTTTTCTCTGTATTTTTACTGAAGCATTGCTGAGTTTCTCCTGTTAAAGAAAAATGTGTGGTCCATTAACGGAGTCAAGTTGTCCATGTGAACTTTGCTTTACTAGGAAGTATCTGCTTCTTGCCATGAGTGTCTTGATGTTGTATCTGAATTGGGATCTCCTTCCCTCTCAGCAATAACACTTCTAACAAATAGAAATACTCATCTTTGGTTAGGATTAGCTTCCATGTGCAAATGAAAAGGTCGTATCAGTGGTGTAAAGAGTCAGTAGAAAATGTAGTTAATGATGCCTAGAAATTGGCCAAATTTTGATGTATGTGATGAAGGTGTCAAAGCAGCAGGATTACTTGTAAGTTTAAATGTAAATTTTCAAAATATTTCAGCTGACCTAAGAGATTACTTTCTTCTGAGATAAGTCTTTTTTTCTCTAGTATTTGTAGATACTGGTAAATTCAAGTCATGTCCAGCCTGCACTATCTTTGCTTGATAACAGCTTTTATTTTGTAGAGGGCTCTATTCTGCAATAAAATAGGTTTGTGGAGGTGAAAATGAAAGCCTGTTTGCATTGGAAATTGACACTGTCATCTAGTGTACATACAGAAGGCCATACATATGCTTCCCGATATCCTGGAGTAGTAACCGTCTAAGAGTTAAGAATATCTGTACATTAAATGTTGAAATGACTTATCTGTATTATGGGCCTAATACAGGAGAAAAAAGAGGACAAATGGTATGAATTTCCTCATCATTTGAAAGGTCTTCTGAACTACTTTGCATGGGAGAAATTACTTTAGCAAGTATGACTTTTTAAAACAACTTTTGGGTGAACCAATTTCTCTTGCAGACTGTGTTTCTCAGTATCTTGATGAGATCTATAGGGAACAAAAACACAGTTCTCCTTGGCCTTGGCTTTCAGATCTTTCAGCTGGCTTGGTATGGTTTTGGATCTCAGTCTTGGTAAGCATGCATTTTGCTATGTACACACTTGTTAAGGAACTGAAAGGCTTTTTTTGCCAAGAAATTGTACTATTTAATTCTGTTGTCATTTAAGTGTTCTGTGAATTAAGCATTCCCATTTTCATTACACTACCAAAATTTGGTGTGTATTTTGTATATGTAGGAATGATGGAATTTCCTGTACATGCAGCCCTTTTGAAAAGGGTCTGCAACATTTTGTTACACTGAGTATTAAGTCTATGAATGTGATTAAAACTTTGTCTTAAACTCACAATCTAATAAGTAGCATGTTGTCTCTAGTAATTCCACTAGATCTATTTTATCCATTAGGTATTGGACCTATACTGGTTTTTGTTTTTCTAACATATTCTCTTACTCCAACTATAATTGGTCTTAGAAACTATCTAGAGTTTCTTCTGTTAGAAAAACTGTCTTTAAGTAGACAATTAGAACCATAAGCTAGAACAACTTCTTCTTTAAAAAGTGTGTCCTACTTAGAGGGATGAGTGCTTGTTGTTTGTCAGAGTACTTACTAGTCAGTTGTAGAAGCTAAAGAATTGTGTCACTAGGACACCCTGGGAAATTCTTCCTTTGTACGGTGTTTGGAGAGGAAAGCACAATTCACTCCCATTCCCCTCTTTTTCTCTGCTAGGATAGAATCAAATCAAATGTGCTTCTGTTCCAACAAGTTCAGAATAATTTATGGGAGGGGAGCAGGAAGATAAAGACTGGAAATGATCTGGTTAGGTATTTTAATAAGAATATTTTGAAAGGGAATTAAGTGTTAAATAAGGGTGCCATTGTGGCTCTCTTGGGTGTGTGGGCAGTAATTATGAGGGCAATCTCATTTTTAATTTGAATTATGTATTTAACACAGGATGATGTGGGCAGCGGGAGCTGTAGCAGCGATGTCAAGCATTACATTCCCAGCAATTAGTGCTCTGGTTTCTCGTAATGCAGAGGCAGATCAACAAGGTGAGTATTGGATCAGTTGCTGTTTATGCATCAGACTGCTTTTTTGTCTAGAAAGCAGAAGAGTTATCTAGGTGTACTTTTCCAGTTATCTTTTTGAGTTTTCACTTGGTAATAAATGTGGAAGTCTGACACTCTATGTAGAGAGGAAGGAAGTGCACAAATTTATCATATTTGCATTGTAAAATACATAATTTCTGATCAGCTATTTCTTGTCTTTCTTTCTGTAAAAGTACTATGAAGGCAACAAAAACTTTCCCTTCTTTTCTCTTCCTTTTATTATATGCATTGTTCTCTAAGTAGACAGTGAGGATTAATGTAACAATACTATGTTTTTAATTGCACATTTTACCAGATTGAAATAAATGTAGGAAATAAGCTTTATTTTTTGTAGAAAAGTTGACCCTATTTGATACAATACTTAAGATTTTCAAGGAATAGAAAAGGATGTCAAAGTAACCAGTTAATCTGAGAAAACACAAAATTTACTGGTTTTGATGTGAAAAGCAATGTACAGTCAGAAATTACCCCTCCTTTGAAGCAAAATGAGAAGTTGTCACAAATTAAAACACTGGTAAAAAGAACTGAATTTAGTGTTCTCTGTACATATAAATTTTAAGTATCAGTTATACTATAGCATTGTACAACGTGGAGTTAGGTAAATGCAGTTAATCTGAAAAGTACAAAGGAGATGCTGTTCCAGGAGGTGGATTTCTGTTGAAAGATGCAGAAGACAGTATTTTACATGGGTTTTTGTTACTACTCCCCTCTCCCCCATTTTTTTGAGACCTTTTAAAGATTTTTAAAGACTTGTTTTCTGTTCACATCAGGAAATGACTAGTTTAGCTTAGCTGACAGAAGCCATTGAACTTTGATTTTACATAGAGGAAACTGGTGTTAACAGCTGAGGCTTCCAAGACAGGTTTTGCCACCTAGTGGCATGAGGATTTTAAACTTTCATATCATCAACCTATGAAGTAAAAACTTGGACAGCTATCTTTCTTGCATGTTTTCTTTTCCTCCCATTTTACAAGTTTCTGCCTTAAGATCAAAGCAGATTGTTAATACTGTAAAACAGCATTTTTTAGACTATTACTATGTGAAGTTAATATCATCAAAACACTTTCTGCACCATCACTTAATGAGGGCAAGAGAAATATACCTATAGCACTTTGATTAATCAAGCTTTAAAGAGAATCCAGTGTAAAACTGCAGCCAGTCAACTATTGTGAATTTACTGCTGTACACTTTTTTTGCTGCCCTGAGTATGTTACTTGATATTTAAATAAATACTGGTCAGAATTTGTGCATATTTTCCCAATCACAGTACTTAACAGTTACATAACTCTAAATTTCACTTGAAAATAAGTTGAATGGGAACCACATTTAAACTCTGTCTTCTCTGTCTTCATTGTAGGCTTTGGGTGAGAGTGGAAGAGCTCTAATATAAAAAATTAAGCCTGCACATAAATTTCTTTATCATAATAATGAAATATTATACAATAATAAAAATCATAATTCTTCCAGTAATTTGCAAGTATAGTGACAGAACTATGGTGATTATTATCCTATGTCAGAGGATTATTTTAATCTGACAAATTTGTCTTCTGTGTACTTCTTACTTCTTATAATGTAGATACAATTATGATATGCTCTATTTTGGAACAATTATTAGAATACACTCAGAGCTCTCGGCTCTGAGCATTTCTTCCTTGCTTAAAAAAAAAATCCTACTTGTTTTTTTCCTCATTAGGTGTTGTCCAAGGAATAATAACTGGAGTAAGAGGATTGTGCAATGGCCTGGGACCAGCACTGTATGGCTTTATTTTCTTTCTCTTCCATGTGGAACTCAATGAGTTGCTACCTGATAACACTTCTGAAAAAAAAACAGAGCAGAATCTCAGTGATAAGGTTAGTTCAAAATTTAGTGTGCAGTTTGCTGCATAGAACTCACAGGACCAGAAATCTGCCTTTTTGTTTGATTTAAAATCTTCATATCTTATTCTTAAACTACTTAATTCTTGCTTTTCGGTTTTATTAAATTATTAACAAAACTTATAATTTAAATGTGATAGTAAATATTTAGATTTGCAGTATTAGCAGCATTGGTTTCTGTATTGTAACAGTACCTGGTAACCTCTTTTGATGTAAATTTACTGGAACTGAAGTTTGAATGAGTCATAATCATCGTTATCATTATCCACAGGAAGCCCTTACAGCAAACAGTGGAGTTGTAGGCTGTTTTGGAGAGTAATAATAACACTTGGCAATGCAATGACAAAGTGCAGCTTTTGAAAGTTTTTCACTCCTCTCAGTGAAACCACAATCATATAATACTCGAAAGCTGCCCAGATGAATTAGCTGTTATACTAGAAATAAGGGTGTATTAATTTGTGGAAGTTAATTTTTCTTTAAGTATTTGTGTGTGTAGCACCTCTTGAAGATTTAATACCATCAAGATATTTTTGATATGTTTATATTCTTTATATGTACAGACCTTCAGCTAAAAATTTAGGCCTCTGATTGCAACAATAATTGAGGCAAGGGAAATACCCCATTACTGTATACCTAAGTTCAGCTACTTTGCCACTTCATTTGAGAATAGCTTCCTACATTTCATTTAGTAGAATAAAAGTACACTGGATTGGCAAGTTTCACCTTTTTTTTTAATCTAGTTTTAGTTTATATAGATACAGAAAAGTTGTTAAAGATTTTTAAAAAAGCTGGACTGTTGACACTTTTCTTTTGTAGAGGTTTGTCATCAAACTTGGCTGATTTAAAATGTATCTTAAAACCTTTCTGGTGTTTGTTTTTAGTTGGGGCTATGAAATGTGGGTAAGTTTTGTTTTTTAATTTTAAAATAAACTGCTTTAGAAGCAAGAGAGAATACCTCCAAATACTAAGTTATCATACATGAATAACATGTCTCTGCAATGAGAATGGTCTCACTGTTATTTTGCTCACCAGTATATTGATTTTTTGAGATGCTTGTTTATTTGGGTAACTTGATTCTAGAGTATCTCAGCAATGGAAAAGCAAAGCTAAGGTTTATTGAATATTTGTACTTCTGGATGTTGAAACCTTATTTATTAATGTTCAGAGGAGTCTTGTTGATTTAACAGGCATGTTGCCTAAAGCAAAAAAAAATTTTACAAAAAGGCATCAAGTCAACATCTGTTTCATTTTCTAGGCAATCATACTTTCAATTGACAATTTTATGTGCTTTTGGTTTTTGGATCAGTGTGGAGATCAGGTGAGGAATTTGTGGGGATTTTAGCTGTAGGAAATGCATTTACACTGCACATATGAAGCTGTTTGCAAAAATTTTGTAGTCCCCCTAAATATGTCTCTCATGATCTCTTCTGCATTAGTGGTGTAGTTCATAATGTAGAAGTCAATGTTTGAATCATGAATTCTTTATTATGCTTGTTTCCCTGTAGAGAGCGATCGTTCCTGGTCCCCCCTTCCTGGTTGGAGCATGCATTGTTCTTCTGGCTTTTCTAGTCGCCTTATTTATTCCTGAGAACAGCAAAGCCAGCAGTACCAAAAAACACGGCAACAGCATCAGCAGTACTCCGAGTTACAGCCTAGACCAAAGTAATGAAGAGGACATTGAACCATTGCTACAGGATAGCAGTGTGTGAAGGCTAAATTCTGAGGGGCCTGTGGAACAAATTCATGCACTGAATTGTGGCTCTGGAAGCTTGGTGGGAGGTGCAGAGTATCATGCCTTTGAGGGGAAGGCAGCTGTGACAGGAGGTCACTTGCTGTATGATACTTGAGGTTCTGTCATGCTTGTAGGAGTGGTCTTTTTAGAACAGCAGGTCATAAACTGGTGTGATTCTACCCAATATTGGACTGCAAATGCTGTGTCCAATTCCAACATTGGGTAGAAACCTGAATACAGAGACATAATATTTTTTAAAGTTTGAATGTTTAGTTCCCAAAATTGCAAGATAATGTGAAATAAACCGGTTTGAGCCAGAACAATTTCTGCCATCACTATAACAGGTTGTGTTGCATTTCTTATGCCTTTTTGTCTGCACCTATGCCACATGTAATCTTCATAGGATGGGAGGCACTGATCTCTGTATAGTTTTGGTACCTGAAATAGTGGTTATCAGTGAAATTCTCAAATATTATTTACTAAAAAGAAGTCCAGTAGTTACCAGAAAGCAGTGATGAAACTGAGATGGCAGAATTCTGAATGTGTGTGATCACACATGACAGTAGTTACCCCTAAATGAAGGTCATACAGAAACCCTGAACCCACATTCTGGAATAATCAGTTTTGTGCAGTTAAAGCAAATCTAGATGGCACTCAAGAGCCAAGTCAGTCCCATAAATGTTTTGCTTATATAAAATTTTAATTTTGAATTGGGCAGTGTTAGAAATACAGACACTTCTGAGTGGGTGCCAGAGTACTTTACATGAAAATATATATGTATGTACTGCATTTTGTCAATTTATCTGCCATATAAACTAATTCTTCCTATGAATTCCTTTCACCGCTGCCTTAACTGCTTCTTAGTGTTCAGTTATTAATCATATTCAGCCTTCAAATCACTGTCTTACCTGCTGAATATCATGGATATATTAATACTGTTTTTTTCTAAAAGATGCTTCAAAGGAGTTATGAATTGTAACAAATGTGCTAATTTTTAGAGACATTTTATGAAGAAGACAGAGATTTATATGTATTTTGCTGCCGTGTAAATGGACTATTAAACCCAACTTTGATGAAGTACTCCTATGAATGTTTTATATGTATGCAATATATGTAGATATTTGTAAGGAGTTTTAATTTTTCCAGATGGGGTGCTGTGTAAATCATGTATTTATAAATGTAATGAGGGTACAGACAGTTATACAGTTTTTTAAAAGGATTGTGTATTGACTGAACAAATTTTAAAGATATATATTTTGAAACTTGTTCCATGTTGAACACAGATAAGAAACCTTTTGTACTATGCCGGTTAGTTTTTAAGTTAATAGGCTTCCTAATGCATAATAAATATAAATATTAAGCTTTCTAGGTTTTGTGAGTGTGTGTTCTTCCAAGTTCACTGTTGCGCCTTCGCTGCTTCAGAACAGAAGTGTGTTTATCCGAGTGTTGGATGACAGTACCTGAATTCCTGTTCTGTTGTGTTGTGTGTGTTGTCAAGAGTGGTGAAAAGCATGCTTTGCTTCGAAATTCCTTTGGTATCTGACATGGTATCCACTGGGGTAGAGAAGTGGAGAATGAAAGTACAAAAAACCTCCTGAGAATAATTTCTGATCTGAACAGTACAGCAGAATTTATATGCTTTTTCTGAGGAGGCTTAGGTGTCTGTTTTTCTTTGTATTTCTTGTAATTTAAACCTGGGCTTTCATGCTGGATCATCTTTTTTGGCTGCAGGCCAAGCTGCAGTTGGGTAGGTTTTGTGTGATCCCAGCTTAGAATGTCTTAAACTTGATACATGGAGGAAAATACAGTATGTTAGTGTTAAAAGTAGCAGTTGTCAAATTTATTACTGCTTATAGTATCCCAACAATGGATCAGATTTTTGAAGCAGAATCTCAGAATCACAGAACGGTTGGAAGGGGCCTTCAGAGATCATGGGACAGGGACATCTTTCACTAGAGCAGGTTGCTCAGAGCCACCCTGTCCAACCCAACCTCGAACATTTCCAGGACTTCCAGGAATAGAGCATACCCAGCTTCTCTTGAGACAACCTGTGACAGTGCCTCACCACCCTTATTGCAGACATTTTCTTCCCTATGTCCAATCTAAACTTAACCCTATTAACTTTAAAACTCTTACCCTTTGTCCTGTCACTACATGCCCTGGTGAAACGCCGCCTCCTTTCCTACAGGCCTTTTTTGTATATTGAAGGGTTCACCCCAGAGCCTTCTTTTCTGCTGGCTGAACAACCCCATCTCTCTCAGCATATCTTCACAGGAGAGGTTCTCCAGTCCTCTAGTCTAATCTCCTCACTCCAGCAGTTTCCTATGCTGGGGAATTGAGAGCTGGATGCAAAAAAAAATATTTTAAGCATGTACTCTATATAAATTATTATATATACTACTCTGCTAATTAAGTACACAATAAAAATGTAAAAAGGTGAGCTATAGATTAGATAAACAATTCTCAAATATTTTTATGAGTAGTGTATATTTCTGTTCCCAGTAGAAAATTAGTAAATGATGCTCAGAAATACCTGTTGCCTCATTATTTTTAGAAATTTTCGTTCAACACTGTGGTACAGAGATTCAAAGATTTGGTTCCAAGTTCAATTTATCATGATTTTAAACTTTAATATGTATTTAATATCTATCACTACTTAGAAAGTTACCTCACAAAGATACCAATCCAAATGGAAAGTGTGTTGAAGGTTGTGCTTACTCTAAATCATGACACTTGTTTTCCAGTCCTGCCCACTACTTATGCAAAGGTGTATTAATATTCAGGTTAGCACTCAACTAGTAAGTTTCCATTTTCCCTGATGTCAATCAGTTGGATTTGCAAACTAATTGAAAGGTCTTGAATTTTTGTGTTGTTAACAAATGGATTGAAAAACTTCCCTCTGGAAGATTTTTTTAAACGGGTTAGAAACTTACTTCCCTGTACAAGTGTACAGATACTAGAGGTTTTTATGTGTGACACTTCTACACTTCTTTTTGCAACAATATTGCATGATGATGGAAACATTTTCAAATTTCTGTTTTCAACATGCTCCCTCCATACAATAACTTTATTTTAAAAAGGAATTTTTTCTTGCTAATTGTTAGAACAACATCTTTATCTTGAAGAGACACATTAAATGTTTTTATTTTTCAAAAATATTAGCATAGTACGGGCAGGCCCTTTTCATTGCAGAAAAGGTCAGAAGATGTGGAACAATTCCTTTTCTTTCTCTGAAAGAAAAATATAAGTTTGATATGGGATAACCAGTGAACTGTAGTATAAAATACTTCCATGATAACTCCCCATCTGTTTCCAAAGTATTGTAACAATCCTAATATTGAAAGGCCTTGTTTTTATAAAACTACCACATTGATGACAATGTAGGACTTCTTGTGCTTTTGTCTCTAGTTTATTTGCTGCAGTAGCTTCCCCATGAGTGATCCAGTGAATGAATTTCACTCCTCCTGTAAATTTTTCCTTAGATCCCTTTTTCATTCTGTTCAAAGCAGCCACTTCATTAGTGGTTACACTTGTACAGTTTTTTCACAAAACAGAATTTTTAATAAAGGAAGGGTTTACTGTTGAGCAGCTACCTTTTCCGTTACATCTTTTTATTAGGGATTGACAAAAAAGTTGCTCTTTATGTACTTTATTGTGTAAAAAATTCTAGCAAATACCATAAACTGGGATAGATTAAGAACATTTGCAGTTTCAAATCTCCCACAACCCATAGCTTGTTCTGATATTTATTTCTTCAAACCTTCAGCAATGTTGTCTGTGAAATTTGTGAAATACTGGATTGAATATCACAGGACTTTAAACATTGCTGAAAAAACTGACAAAGGTTGTTCTTCATGTGCTGGATGGCTAGTTTGTAAATGGCCTGTTAGTCCTTGGGGCTCCATACTCTTGTTAGCTAATGCCTAAAGGTACAATATACACTCAAAAAGAGGTTCATTGTTAGCAGTAACACTTGTCAATTTGTATTTCAAATACTTACTTTGATAGTTCTCAATTTTTTTGGGTGAAGTTTCTGAAATCCGACTACGTTGTCAGTGATATTACCATGCAAAGTGGTTGATGAAGGACTTGCACTAGGAGCGGAAGTACCACCTCTGCAACTTGCCTGTTTGTGCTTGTATCATTTGTGTTGCCTTCAATCTGCAGAGTATTTTTTTCCAGACCCTTTTTGAGAGACCGGGTCATTTTGCAAAGGTTAGTTTAGTTGCAAATAGGTAATACAGTCCACAGATCCACTTAACTGGGCAAATGTACGTGTCAATATGTCAATACACTAAAAATGAAAGAATGAGTGAGGGTATCACTGTCAGCTCCCTTCTGTATTGTGAAGCACCCAGTCTTTAAGGATACCTTGTGTACTGTCTACCATTAAGTGTGACCATCTGGCATACACACCCGATGAGAGTGCAGTGTCAAGACATGTTATGTAGTAGTAAAGTTGTAATTCTTTCTTAATACTTTTAGGTGGCAAATAAAATACTTTTATTTGGGGTAAAAAATAAAAATAACCAATACTTTCTTCCTTGTACCCCGAGGTGTGCCTAACTTCCAGGTAGGAGACCGTTGCTCCAGAGCATGTCTTACTGCAGTGTAAGAACATGGCAGTGAGACAGTGTTTCACCTCCTCAGGGTGCTAATGGGCATGCTTCTTTCGGGCAGCTGCTGGTCTCTGTGTTGAGATGTGCTCCTGATCCAGAGAAACAAAATTCTAATTGTTTTGATGCAATTTACCTTTCTTGGTTTTTGTTTTTTTTTTTGGTTTTTTTGGTTGTTTGTTTGTTTTTTACATTGTATTTTTTTGGAAGAAATCAAACACAGTCTTACCCTCCCCCCCCCCAAAAAAAACCCCAGGGAAAGACATGATGAATAACAGTACAAAGATCTGGAAAACTATACTTTGGAAACGTCTTTCCTTTTCTTCCCTCCTCAGAGATTTTGCTCTGGTGTGTACATGCATTTATTGTGAAAATATGATTCTGCTGTATTTTGATCATAATATACTAGAAGATCATAATAAAACCTGTGATAAACGTATGACTTAGATTGTTTTAACAGGCATGTTAAGCAATCTGTTATATATACAAGCATCAATATGTCTCCTAACAAGAACAGAGTTTGATTTAAAAAGCTGTTTAAAAATTTTGGTCATTTTTCTGTTGTGCTCCAGAAGCTTTCACTTACAGGGTCTTCCAAGCTCATTTGGCTGAGACACTTCCTGGTCAACCTGAAAAAGTTGGTGAACCAGGATGAGTAGATCAGCAGTATAGCCTATTTTTTATGTGATTGAGGAAGCTGAGCATGACTTCTAGTCCTCTGTTTAGTGGCATGCTGTCTCAGGGGTTCCATTTCAGGAGCTTAGTGGTGAGATTGATCTAAGAGTAAAATCTTGAATCCAGCATGTGTAAAGAACTAAATTAAATCATTTTTTTATTTCCTAGACAATTTCTCTTGAACAAATCTTACAGAAAAGAAGGTGCTGTTTGTCTTCTCCCATTGCCTCAAAAGAATAGTCTAGCTCTGTTTTCTGAAAGAGCACTGCAGTATGAGAATGAAAGATACAGGGCATGGCTCAGGGTACAGTCCCAGGCCTAGCATTGCTACTCTGCTGCCCTTGCAGTCTGTTTTCTGTTGCTATAAAAGTGCCTTTAGGTATTACGTTTTCAGCACCAGCACCTTAAAGCAAATGTGTTAAAATCCTTCCTTAATTTGAAAGTAAATGCTGCATCACCAGCTGAATCTCTGAGAAGTACAGAGCTGCGTGATTTAAGTGCAATCGACTGCATTACATGTTAGCAGTTTGGAAGTCAATATTTTTTATAGTCCTTTTTTCTGTTGACGTGAAAAAATGGCCACTTCTGATTGCATACCCCAGTGAGATCTTAGGCTTATGGATTTCAGAAAATTGTTTGTATCTGAAGTGTACCTTAACTGATGCCTGATGTGTACCTTAGTGCTTACATGTCAATATAATTGTGTCAGAAACAGGCTGTAAAGAAAACTGTGCTGCTAGCTCTGCTCATCTGAATGTAGGCAAAAATCTGCTGAGCAGGACCTTATTTAATGATGATGCAAGAAAAACTGGTGGCAAATAGCAGGCAGGCAACATCATTCATGACGAATTACTTTTCTAGACGTGGAAAGTGTTGATCTTGAAAACTTTGCTGTGGTTGTATTGTTTTGTCTAGAAAATCTGTTTTATAGGAAGTTCCTCTTCTACAGGTAATTATTTTTTTCCCTTCTCCTCCTCCCCATTTTGATGAAGAGTATTTTTAAGCATATTTTACACTTTACAGCAAAATACAGCAGTCTTTTCTGAAAGTCCAGATGAGTTATCTTTTGTAATAGAAACTTAATTGTATATGGGGGTGTCTGCTTTATCATATGTGGATGCCATTTTTGATAACTTAATGCCGTTTCTCAGTGCAGTGGTTCAAACAACCTCTGAAAAGCTGTGAAGGGGGAAAAAAAAACAAAACATGACAGAATTGGTCTAGTAACAGACTGAAGTGTTAAGCACTGAAGAAAAAAATTAAACATGCAGGTCTAAGCATCCTTCCGTGTTGCTTAAAGCCCAAAAGCAGCTTTTTCTTGCTGTCTTACTTCTTTATGCCTGCATAATAAACAAAATGTATTTTTTCATCATTGGCATAATCTGTAACTGGCTTATAAATAGCTGAAACATCAAACTTGCCCAGCTACCTAGTCCTAGTATGCTTTCTACTCATGCTTAAATGCATTGAGAATGTTAATTCAGTGCAGCTAGTGGTTCCAGAAATTTCAAAACGTATTCAAGTAGAATAGTAGCATATTTTAAGTACAATATTTAAAGGTACATTCAAAAGGTGTACATTATATCTTCTTTAACACTGAAAGAAATACAAAACTGAAAAGGAGGATTGAGAAATATAAATATTCATTAGACTATGCCACCTAAAGCTTGTTGCATTCTGCATATCCTTGTCAGGCACACATTTTGACCTCAGAGAGATGTTACAGGCCTTTGTGCAGTCCTTAGAGGAAAAAGCTGTTTGCAGAGCTGATAATACGTGACTTTAACAAAGGAGTGGTTAAGGATTTAATCTTCTTGGACAATAGATTTCCATTTTTCCTCAAGAAGTAAGCTCTCCCTACCAATGAGTTAGCTTTTATTTTTCAGACATGAAGGCATGTTTGGGAAAGCACCTTGGGAAATACAGAGCACTAGAAACTCTTAATCGTCCTGGAACCAAGTAATCAAAAATAAATACAGATTTTTTTTTTATTTTTAGTACAAATCGCAAAACCAGAAGATGTTGCAAGATAAGAGAAGAACTTAATTTTTAGTGTTTCAGAATAATTCTGAAATTATTTGTCTGTGTATGAAATACATCAACAGCACCACAGCTGCCCTTCCTGAAGGTGACAGGAAAGAAAAATGTGATAAAGGTCAGACTGTCAGGCAGCCTATTATGAGCAAAACACTTTCCTAGGATAGAGCCTCGCCAAGGGTGGGCTGGTGCCACCTTGACATTACAGCGTCTGTCAAAAGGACAAACAACTCATGACTTCAGGTAATAACTGAAGGTAGTAAAAACAACTCATTTGCCCTATTTCTTCCATCTCTAGGGGGAAAAATACATCAAGCTACCGTGTAGCAATCATATTAAAAAGTTCGGCACAGTTGCCTCAAGCAGTTGGTTGAGGTCTTCTACTTTATTACAAAATACACAAAAGTGAAAGCTTATCTTTACGTTTATGGAAGAAGCCCATGGTAAAAATATTTGAATTTATTTGGTTTTATTCAGTGTTGAATGTAGTCACATTTGGAGAAAGAGCATTAAAAATGGAACAGTAAAGATGTGTACCTTTTGAGGTAAACTTTTAAAATTGTCTTTTAAAATTTTTCCCTAATTGCAAAGACTCCAGACTCAACCTAAGAGTTTCAGTTTATGTTATTGTATTTCTTACATGATTACCAGAAATGCCAACCCACCTAGAGCAGAGTGCAAACAGGGTAATTAGGTGTATTTAAAAGTGTATTTGAGATAGTGTGCTATTACTGAAGAAAGAGAAGGAAAGAAGACAGCATTTCTAACCAACTGAATTTTCAAACCTGATATAAAACCTCATGAGGTGAGCAAGGTTTATCTGGATAAAGCTACATGAAAGATCAGCATTGATTTCAGAAAGTTTTGTTAATATCATTTTGATAAAAGGTGTTTTCTTTGAAGACCTAGTTTTGAATTGAAATATTTTTAACATGACGTTGATCAATGATTTTGGCAAAGGTTATATCTGAAATATACCTGGAGTTTTGAATTTAAACCTATGAATCAAAAGCTAATATGAAAATCTGTGCAGCAAACTTGATCTCTGAAAACTGAGAAATGGCCTTCAAAAAGAGAATTCAACCCCATCTCACATATCCATTTTCCTGACACCCCATGTGCCACACACTTACAGAAAACAGAGGAAAACTTACACCTTCAGATTACTTGTTCTTTAAAGATGGAAGGCTCCAACTGCTACGAGTCTCAGGTGCCCATTTTGCAGCTGGTTCCAGTAGGATACACTTTCTTAACTACAGTGCTACAAAAATGTCTTTTATTTATTTGTTCATGCTGCAATATTATTTTCATCCTTAGATGACAATTCTTTTCTGCCCATGCAACATTTGAGGAGGTTTGTAGCAGTTGGTATATGACAGTGTTTAGCAGCAAATACCCATGCTTTAACTGGAGTGTTCAGATGCTTGTTATCAAAGGAATATTAGTTTGATGCTTTCTTGTGTGGCTTTCGTCCTGCAAAAAAAAAAGACCTAAAAGTCTAAGGAAAGGCTGACACAGTGGTCCTATTTCAAGCAATGAATGTGCTGATCACTTAAGAATTGTCTGCATTGTTTCTTTACTGCCTAAGGTTGTGATGGTAATCCCATTGGCAGGAGGGACTGAAAGTGTCTGTCACTGCTAGTTGCAATGTCTAGATAGCCTACTGTTAATAGTAAAAAATACCAGAAAATCTTGTCTTTTGTTTTCACAGCGTTAGCTTCCACGTTATGGTCTCAAGAGTACTGTAAGGTGCAGATGTCATTGTAAAAAGATAGAACCACTTTACTCCTAAGAGAAATTAGTCATTGAAGAAAATCTTAGCTGAGGAAGTAGTACATCCATCCACAAACCCCACAGCAGTGTTTGAGTTAGAAAGTGCCTTAAGGCACTGAGCTTCAAATGCTTGGATAAAACATCATACACTCGTCTTCAATGTTAGTCTGAGACCTTGCCAGCTCTTTCAGACAATACAACACCTGTGTTATGTCAAAAAGATACTGAACCATCTGATAAAATTATATCTGGTATCACCGTTAAACTCAAAGGACCACAAAAGGCTTTACCAACTGGAAGCAAACTGTAGTTCTAATGCTAAGTAAGACAACCATCAGGACAGACATACTGAGGAAGTGAAAAGTCCATGTTGTCTCTTTGAAAGTGCCAGTTGTGAAATCTGAGATCAGTTTCATTAATGCATCCTGTGGATAGACTAAAAATCCTCACCTATTCATGCACAATCTTATACAGTCTCTGTTGTTCAAGTCTTGCAAAAATTTTAGTAAGCTTGAACAGTTGTCTTCTGTTTGTGTAGAGATTAACCTGGGTTTCATTAACTTGAAAAAAATTTAATTAAATAATTTCCAAAAATACTCACCCTCTGTGCAGTAGAAATATGTTTACTGAAACAGGTGATGGAAACTAGGACACACACCTGTTTCATAATTAAATGTGGCAAACATCAGAACACCTTTGGCAAGAGTCAGCTATTGTGTTAAATAAACTTGCAATTGCAAGTAGTCAGACAGGAGGAGTCATGCCTCTGTGAGGTTAGATGGCTAAATTATTGAAAAACAGATGGAAACAAAGATAATTAACTTAGAGAATGTATAGACGTTTATACCAAAAATATTAAGACTGGTGTGACTGAAGTGTTAACAGAAGAATGTGTTAAAGCCTTAGAAACAGCCAAGAAAGGGAATGGTATGTGTTCATTGCTACAGAATGCTGTATAATAGTTTTTCATTCATATTCCTTCATAGTGTCATGGGTTGACACTGGCTGGTGCCAGACACCCACAAAAGTTGCTCACTCACTCTCCTGTGCAACTGGACAGAGGAGAGAAATGTAACAAAGGGTTCATGAATGAGGACCAGGAGAAATCACTCATCAAATATCATCAGGGCAAAACAGGGTCAACTTAGAGATATAAAGTGAATTTATTACTAACACAATCAGAGCAGGATAATGAGAAGTAAAAAAAGCCCTTGAAAACACCTTCCTCCCGCTGCTTCCTCTTTCCCAAGCTCTACCTCCTACCCCAGTGGTGCAAGTCAGCAGGGAATGTGGATTATGGTCTATTCATGGTTTATACCCCTGCTCAGGGGGAAGAGTCACTCCCCAGCTGCACCATCCCACAGGAGCCAGTTCTCCATGAACATCTCTGATGTGAATCCCTCTCATGAGCAATCCCTCTCTGTGACCTGCTGCTGTGTGAATCCATCCCACAGGCAGCAGTCCTCCCAAAACTGCTGCAGCCTGGGTCACTCTTCCACAGGGTACAGTCCTTCAAGGAGTCTCCACAGATCTCTCACAGAGCCACAGCTTCCTCCCAGGCATCTCCCTGGTCTGGTGTGGGTCTCTCTATGGGCTGTGGGTGAATCTCTGCATCCCCATGAACCTCCATGGGCTGTAGGGGCACAGCTGCCTCACCATGATCTGCACCAGGGGCTGCAGGGGAATCTCAGCTCTGGTGCCTGGAGCACCTCCTGCCCCTCCTTCTCCACTGACTCAGTGTATGCAGACACTCAAGTCTCACATATTCTCACTCTGCTCTTCTTTGGCTGGAATTAAAACTGTGCCACCACAGTTTTTTGTTTTGATTTCTTCTTAAATACGTTATCACAGAGGCTTTACCACCATTTATAATTGGCCCAGCCTTGGCCAACGGCACACCCATCTTTGGAGCCACCAGGGACTGGCTCTGTTGGACATTCCAGCAGCTTGCCAAAAAAGACACTTCTGTGCCCACCCCCCCTGCCCCCGCTACCAAAAACCAGGCCGTGCAAACCCAACACAGATAGCAAGAAGGAAAAACTTGCAATATTTATGCTATCAAATTGAGAGATCTGAAGCCATAAAATGCTCATAGAGGAAATGAAAAGCACTATGACTCTTGGGCATTTTGCTCCAGCACTGCCCACATTAAAGGATTATGTTCAGCACATGCCGCAGTCAGTGTGCAGGGTCAATCCAAAAGACATCAAGGTATATGAGAGATGCATAGACAGCAGATGCATAGACACCTCCATGGTGAGCCCAAGTGGATTCTGGCCAGACTGCTTAGGTGTCACAGAACTGTAGAATCATGGAATGGCTGGAGTGGGACATTAAAGAGCATTTAGTTCCAGCCTGCCTACCATGGGCAGGGACACTTTCACTGGGCCAGGTTGCTCAGAGCTTTGTCCAACCTGGCCTTGAACACTTCCAGGGATGGGGCATCCACATCTTCTGTGGACAGCCTGTTCCAGTGCTCACCACTCCCCTAGAATTTCTTCCTCGTGTCTAATCTAAACCTGCTGTCTTTCTGTTTGAAGCCATTCCTCCTTGTCCTGTCACTGCATGCCCTTGCAAATAGTCCCTTTCCATCTTCCTTCAGGTACTGAAAGGCTGCAACTGGTTACCCTGAAGCCTTCTCCTCTCCAGGCTGAACAATGCCAACTCCTTCAGCCTTTCCTCGAAGGAGAGGTGCTCCATCCCTCTGATCACCTTGGTGGCCTCCTCTGGACTCACTCCAGCAGTTCCATGTCCTTCCTGTGCTGGGCCCCCAGGGATGGTGATGCAGGGTTCCAGTGGGATCTCACCAGAGCAGAGCAGAGTAGAGGGGCAGAATCCCCTACCTTCCCTGCTTCCCATGCTGCTTTGGATGCAGCCCAGGACACTTTTGGCTTTCTGGGCTGGGAGTGCCCATGGCTGGGTCATGTCCAGCCTCTCACCCACCAGCACCCCCAAGTCCTTCTCACAGGGCTGCTCTCCACCTGTGCATCTCTCACCCTGTAAAAGAAAAAGAAAAAACATACCTTGGTACTTCGCAAAATGCAACTGCGTGCACAGTGTATTTGAGATAATTTTGTTTAATGAAATCACCTCCTTCTTCTGTAACATCTTGCATTGAATTTTGCTACACTAACTTCCCACAAATATGGGAGTGAGTTAAAAGCCTCGCCATGACTGATGGCATTTTAGTAGAGTGGATGATGACTGGAGTGCACTTTGCTTTGTGTTGACAAAGGCAAGTGGTGCTATGAAGAAGGAAGTCTGTCAGAGGACAATTTCTGGCATTGGTGGCAATGCTAGTTCTGAAGCAGTTTGGTTTTAGTGTCTTTATCTCAGGCAGATGATCTGGCTGTGCAACTTCATTAAAATTTAGGAATGCTGCTTTCTGTACAAAAATGAAGCATGCATCAACAAAAGTTATACATATATAAAAAAATAATAAAGCATATGTATGTGTACTGATGGCAGTAATTGCTGGTAGGAGGAGAACGAGTACCTGATCAGGTAGTGGTTTTTGTGGGACAGACAGTAAAAAGTGGAAGTCGAGATCAATGAGCCTTTGGCTGGTCAAAGTTTTTTTACTGTAGAGAGTTGAAGGCTGTGGAGGGGATTATATAAAACACTGTAAAAATTGGCTAGTGGTGGCATAGCATAGAATGATCCAAGAGGTGACAAATGTGCTTCTGCAGTCATGGACAGCATTGGAACTGTAAGACTGTCAGCCTTAAAGCACTCCTACGCAAGCTACTTGTAGCTGCACAAGTTAGTAACTATCAAGTTTGTTGGAAAAGTGTTGCCAATACCTTTTTAGCAAGAAAACAAAAAAAATAAACTTCCTCTCACTGAAAATGGAAGAAAACGTGGCATATAGAGCTAGATCATAGCAAGACCAAGGCTGCCAAGTCTGAATCAGGGCAAGCTGGAGCTGCAGAGCATCCTTTGGCCAGAGGAGAATATGTGTCAGTTAGTCACTGATACAAGAGCCCGAAAATGTAATGTGAAAATAGGCATTTCCCAGCAGGTGGGTACTTTTGCAAGTATTGAAGGAGAATCTGAGAACTTGAATGACATGAGCTCTGCAGTGCACTGTGATGGCTAGGAAAATCTAAATAATCCCTGGACACTTGTGGGGATGACTACAGCCCATCTAGAGTTATTAACTTCAGTGCTTGACAGGAAGTCTGCTTGTGCAGTCAGAAACTTGGGATGCACAGTACCTGGCACTCCTGAGGCTGATTAAATAATTAGTTAACAAATGATGCCTTTGTGTTTGAAGACCTACGTTCTGTTAATTGTGACTAACAAGAGCTTGGCTTTGTTTACTCAGTACCTATTTTTATATCTTCATTAGGAGATCATGTGGTACATCAGAAAGAAATTAGTATTTGGAAGCTGGTTCTGGACTTCCATTTTTGTCTACACTTGCTGTTCAGGTGATTTACTCTGAGTTAGATCTAGCTTGATCCCCTATCCCAAAAGTCTCCACCACGCAGGTAGTTTGGAGATATCTAAAGATGAAATGTTTAAAGGCTGACTGGACTTTCTTGTGAAAGAGACACTAATGCAATGCCCAAAGCATTTGTCCAGTGTACAGGAAAACCATCCTGTGAAAGCAAACTGTTCAGTAGGGTCAGTTCAGGGAAGGGCTTCAAAACTGCTCTGAAATAGCTGGTGTGGATTCAGCCTAAACTGAACAAATTTTCTTTTGCCTTTTTAAACCCTTCTTTCAGATTAAAAGGTGAATTCTGCCTTCTCCCCCCTTTTTAAAGACATCTTCTAAATTAAGTCTTCCATCGTAAGTAGTGGATAATTTTAAAGGATTCTGAGTAAGGCCTCTTTGGTACCTCTCTGCCTTTGTTGACAGATCTATTCCTCTAGGGATAGTCCTCACATGAATTTTAATGGCAGCACAATTCCCGACAACTGTGGACTTGGCCCCCAGACTCAGTATGTCAGGTCACACCTCGGAATTATCCCGACTCTCGGAGTCATTTGCAAAGCTGCCTGCTATGCTTGTACTTATCCATGAGTAGTCCTGCTGAAGTCAGAATAAAATTATATGGGCATGTAAATCTTTGCAGAATGATGTCCTGAGGCTGGAAGGACCTTAAACAGATTGATTTTAGGATATGTTTGCCCAGTCCTTTACAGGCAAAACCAGATTGGTCCTGCTGGTGCACACTGCCAGTATGAGCATGGTGTGCTCTCATTCTGAACTGCGTGGGCCCCATAACCACAGCCAGCTCAGAAATGAAATCCACACAGTGGATCTGTCTGCAGGGCAGGATGAATTAACACAGATTTGTTGCAAGGGGATGATCGCTCCCAATTCTGATTCAAGTGTGAAAAGTGCAATTCTAAAACTGGCTGCAAATAATGACCTGAATAAAACCTTTAACATATTAAGACCAACAATGACTTAATAAGAACTCTTTGGTGATAACTGTTTACACTGTCATAGACTTGCCTTTCCTTTATTTTATAATTCCCTAAAATTTCCATTTTTCCTTATGTTAGTCTGAAGGAAATGTTGGCTTCCAGAATGTATATTCTCTTCTATGACCTTTACATACGGACACACGAATCCCAACTGACTTAATTTTTGCAAATGTACTGTAGCTAGTGAAGCTATCTATAGAAACATTTAAGCGTGTATGTTTTTGCAGGATGTGACATTTATGTTAGGATCTGTTCTTTCTCTCCTCCTTTTCTCTCTTGCTGTGTATTACACATTGCTTGGTGTTCATGTCCCTTTATATCTTCATAAAACAGCTTGTTTGAATCTAGAACTTAGATTACAGAGAGAATTCAGAAAGATGTATCCTTAATATTGTGAGTGTAATTATTATAAATGCACGCCTTGATACAAATGCAGGTTCCTGAATTTTCTTAGTCTCTTTTGTATCCATTACATTTGTTTTGCTGATGTCTGTGCCTTTGTAAGAGTTCACTTCTAATGAATAAACAGTCTTTAGCAGCAACAATTGTAAAAAAAAAAAAAAAAAACCAACATATTATTAATCAGGTGTTAGAAGATACAATTCGGAGGTGACATAGTAAAATTAAACAACATTAATAAAGACATGATATAGTCACCTGCACTGTTGAAATCAGTGCTAGTATGAACTTAAAATTTTCATGTAATTTTCAAGGGGAAAACAAAACATAAATGAAGGACTAGCATATTCATGAACTAAATGTTACCTTCATGCAGAATTTTATGTTCTGATGGCTAAGTACTGAAATATGTTTGCAATTTATTTGTCATCTTAAGCTACAACTATAAAAGGTTTTATTACATTTCAAAAATATTTAAACTGTGCTAGAATTGAGTTATTGTGCTCTGAAGTCAAGTGACCACTAGCTGGCAATGTTATACAGCTCTTCCTGTTACAGATTCATTGCATAATACATCATGGTTTGACTCAAGACCTTTAATTTTAAAAATAGAAAAAGAAATTGGATTTCAGTGGGGCTGGGCACTTCTGAATATTTCACTGCTCAGGCTCCAGTGCAGATTAGCAAGAAAATGGGAAGGGCAGTGGACAGAAATAGTTTTTAAAGTAATAACCTTTGCTTATAGGATTTCTTTTGTATCACCAATTCAGTGTTTTTATTTATAATTTTGATTTTAAATGTATTTCACTTACCTCAGACCATCCAGAGTGTTGAAAAGGAGGCTTATATAATGATCTGCAAATAGCCTGGTCAGTACAGTCAGCTCTTTGAAACTCCAGTGTAGGTGTCCTTCATTACACTTACTTCAAATGCCTTTCCTTCACTTTCAAATGTCTTAAAACTTTGTTATTTCCTGCCTATCCACTATTGTTTGCTTCCTAAGGCATAATTTCATGTCTCCTTCAACTATTAATCAAGGGAGACAAACAATTAAAACTACTCAGAAATTTAGGGTATTGAGGATGGCTACCAATGTCAGAACAAGCTGACTACATTTCTGTGCTCATGCACCAGATACACCCACTGCCATTATTCACTGTACTCTTTTATTGCTACCAGATCTCTTACATGCAAGCAGGTAGAGTCTCACACATGTATGAAACTCAGTGGCCAGAATCTATTATTTCCTAATATGAAAAAAAAGTAAGTGAATGAATCACTTAGACAAATGAATTTTAAAAAAATGCTCTCAGTATTTTGCAGTGTAAAGTCATATATTTTATCCTGGAAAAAGCCAGACTGCAGAACAGAAAGGTGACATAAACCTCTGCTTTCAATTCTGACAGGATTATGGAAGAGAAATAATGCTTGTGACAGAAATTATTTCAAGTACATTTTCTGTATGAAGGGTTTTGAGATTCTTATATCTGTAAGATTTTTGGAAATGTGTTGTTTGCCATTTGTTCATTTAGAAAATAGTCTTATGTCCATTCAGGCCTTGTGTCTTTTCTTACTCCAGTTAATTCTGCCATTTGGTAACTTCAGAAATAAGTAAAGAACAAGGCCCTGGTGAAGACAAAACTGTTAAAAGGAAAAGAAAGAATAATTTAAACAGAGGCATTTAGAAGGCAGAGGTGCAGAAGGAGGATGTCTTGAGGTCAGCTTCAGCATGGAGTAAGTACAGCGCAGAGAGCCAGTCATTCCATAGAGTGCAATTCTTTGCTGGTCCAAAGTGGTGGCCCAGCACGCTCTAAATACAGGGGGAAATCTGGGCCACAGTGACTGAAGTCAGCAACTGAAGGACTCCTCGACACATGAAGATTCCCCTGCTTTGAGAAAATTGCTACCTTTAGAGGGAATAGATCTGTGAAAAGCACAACTGTACATTAGACATAGCAAGCTTTTATCTGAAAATAAAAAGTGGCTTCCAGCCAGCTATTTGCCTAGTGGAGTTTGGCTACAATTGGGATGCTAGCAAGAAGGCTGAGGTTTTGATATTTAATTACTTCTATATTTCTTGGGTTTTAATGCTATTGATGCCTGCCAACCAGTCTTCAATATGAAAACTCTTTTGATCATGGACTCTCTCTGTCCATTTATCTTTTATCTGAAACATGCCTTCTCCCTTAGGAGAAACTGTTCCCTTTAGAAAGGTTTAATGAAATGTTTACTTCAGGACACTGTTAAGACAGTAGATGTCTTTCTGTGCTGGATAAACTTTCAGGTAGTGCTCACTGAGAAACAAAGAGAGCAAGCTGGAGCTCAGATTGTGAAAAGTATGCTTTTTTTCCTGCATAAGCATGCAGTAAGATTTAATTAATTTCATCTTCATTTCATGAAGATTTTTAGTGCAGTGATAGAGAAGCTTTCTTACTAATACAATATAACTCTATTTTCTAGTATTAAAAATGGGCTTAATTTATAGAAATTACAAAGATTTTTCTGATACCAGGATACCTGAGGTAAAAATTGCCTCCATTTCTAGATGCTGGGATTTTTTTTTAATTCTTTTTTTTTTATTAATTTTTTTTCTTTTTTTTTTTTTTCTGAGCATGTCCAAAAAATCTATGCTAATAAACTGTAGCAAGCAGCACTTAAAACTGAGACACATACTCCAGGTTTTTTGAAGTTAAAACTGTCTGTTCTCATGGAATAGACCGCAAAAGAGATCAAGCCTAAAAAATGTGTTGCTAAATTACACTCTTAAAGTAGTGTCCAGGGCAAAAATTGCTGTTACAGACTAGAGGAGTTTTATATCATCATAAAATGGCAAATCTAGTCATCCTTTGATACTCAACACCTTCTAGTTTACTTCTCTTCAGGTCACTGCAGCTGCAAAAAAGATTACTAATGCTAAATTAGTATTTTGATTTTCTATTTTCTCTCCTCTGCCAGGTCCCTAAGGCAGCACCTTCTCTGAAATGGTGGCAAGGGAGATAATCAGGGAGGTCATGAAAAGATTTTGTTTTGAGAGGTTGCTGAAAGAATGAGGAGTTTGCCAGAAGTATCTTAGCAAAAATGACACGCTCAATTTTGGCAAAGAGCTGGGCCAACAGGCACAACAAAATGGGTGATTATGGTGGTTAAATGTTGAATGCTGTTACATTTTTTAATAACAAATGTCTGTTACCGTTTTGACACCAGTTGTAGTTCTCCACTATTTTGTGGGTGTTCATCTTGGTTTCTTAAAAAAAGAATGGAAGTGTGGCAATAAGGGATCTTTTAATTTAAAATTTATCAAAATTGCAGAAAGAGCATGTCTTCTATACATGCTGTTCTCAGAGAAGTCCACATTATAGTATAGTTCTATTTCTATAATATTTCTGGATTTAGTCAGAGTTTTTTAAACTGTAATGATGATGATAATGATGATGATGATGATGATGCTTAATGATGATGTTTATTGTAGACGTTGTCTTGGAAAGGCCAGCAAATGGAATAAAAACAAGAAAGGCTGTTTATTTCTGAACCTCTTACAATTTTTATTTTGTTTACTGCAACAAGAATTTAGGCAGATGCAAAAAGGATGTTGAATGATAGCTATATGGATTTTAGTGTGTTGTGCAGCTATTTGACTTGATGGAAGACTCTTTTCTAACATGAACCATGCCATTTGCACATTTGTTTTATGGAAATGCAGACCTCAACAGTAGGCATAAGTTATGTAAGCAAACTGGTTTCAATGTACAAAATTATGTTAGTGGTTGTCATTTCTGTGAAATGTAATTGGTTCACATGGTCTTATCATTTCCACACTCTGCTTGACTGCACCTGATCAGTTTCTGAGTAGATTTTAGTAATATCAAATCTTATTTTAAAAGTTTCCTTTGCAGTTAAACTGTTTGCTGTACCTGGTAAAGAAAAAAATTTTTTCTTCTTGTTCTTTCTGTTTTGAACATGAAAATACAAGAATTAGAAAATGTAATTTTCTTGGCTTAAGACAGAAAACCTACCAGCTAATAAATTATTGGAAATTTTTAATGATGTCTTCAGATATGACTAACCAGTTTCCATTTTATTTATTTTCAATTTTTTCAACATCTCAGATTACTTAATACTTCCTCTTTTGCATTTCTGAGGATTGTTTTGTTTCTCACTTGTAGCTGAGCACGCATGCATGCAAAACAGCAGGTTGTTCTTCATTACTGTTACAGTGCATCAGACTATCTTACAAAGGTTGTGAGTGATACCATGTTAATAATAGAGATCTTTTGAGAATAGCTGATTCATTCTTTTCCTAGTAGGAGTAATTTCACAAAAACTTCAAACCTCCCCACCACCCCCCCCCAAAAAAACCCCCCAGAAGTCCAAAGTACCGGGATTATTTTAATTTCTTTTTCTTGGCCCATTATCTTTTCAGTGTTATCTGTGATACTTGAAAATGAACAAGTTATTGGCTAGAGTCTAAGCCATCATTTTAATACTCCTCATGGAGTACACTTTATCTTAATTCTTCATCTTATTGTACTGACAACTCTGATTTGTATTTCCCTAATTATTTGAACTAAACAGCAGAATATATCAGAGATATATAAAAAGAAATCCAGAAGATAGGTTGCTTTTGTGTTTAGCTCTAGAGGAATGTTTTTCAAAATGTTGGATTATTTTTGAATGTGCAAAATTCAAAATAGAAGTTGCTAAGTCTGAGAAAATTCACTGAAGAGTCAAGAAAGGAAGGAGTTTGCTGTAAATTGAGAGACTCCAGGAAATATTTGGCTTGTAAAAGAGAAAGAGAAGGAATTGTGATTTATAGGTATCTGAGAAGGGACAGATGTCTTCTGAGAAATATATGAGAAGAAGAGACTGAAGTTATAAAAGAAGACCCAATTTTTGGGAGTTGAAATTAGATGTATTCAGATTTAAAATGAAGACCGTCACCAATGGCAATAAAGTCATGGAACAACATAGTAGCTGGTACAGTGTATTTTCTGTTCAATTTGTTTGAGATTTAGGGTTTTTTTGGTGTTCTTTAATTAAAGCGAGCCCTTATGTTCATGGCCTTTGCCATGGTATAGAACATAGGAACATAGCAGTAACTTTCAGTAGTTCCTTCTGCCCTTTTACTCTAAAATTTCTCATGAATAAAACCATTACTCTACTGCTCTGAGATAAGATTTAATATGCCATTATCTTCTGATTTTTTTTGCTATAATACTCCCTATTAGAGGTAAATTTTAAAGGACTGGTATTCAAAAATAAATTTCCACATCGTGTAACATAGGGGATAAAGAAGAAAGCCTATCATCTGGGCTGTGTGGGGACAGGATGTATTTTACTGGGCTGTGCAATCTTTTTAGCACAGCTTAATTAAAAAGTCTGTGTCAGCAGACTGAGAGTGTGGAGTGCACACCTCATGAGCCCAGGTGAACCTGTTTCATTATTAAATGTAAAGGCCAGGACTTGCAGCACCTTTGCTGTCGTCACGTCTGAGTTACGATGAAGGAATGAGCACAAGCCTGCAGTGTGCAGGAGCAGCTTCTCTCCAAGCCCTGTCCACCTAGTGTGTGGGGAACAGGGGAAGCGCCAGGCTTCCACAAAGTCTCTCAGAATTTGTAACATCTTGGCTTGACTGATGGGTCCTATGTGAGAGGTAGATAGCAGCTTCTAAGAGAAGTTCATCTTGTGTGGCCTCCTTCAAGGGTAGAAAACTGCTGAATTCATAAGATCCTCTGCACTGATTGAAGTCTGGTTTCTGGGCTGGATTCTGTGGCAAAGGCATCCTATTTTAGGGGCTGATATCCTTGTATAACACAACCCCAAAATTAATAAAACATTAGTCTATTCATAGCTTTTCCGTTGTGACAAGCGATATCTGAGGACCTGGGCTTCCTGACGGTCCTGAGGTAAAATTCTGAAAGAACAAATGGTGGGATGAGGTCTCAAAATTTTTTCACATAGGTAGGGTAAAGACGCAATTATACATTTATAAGGATGAAAACTCCCCTTTATCTCCTCTGGAAATGCAGACTTTGTCAGCAAAATTATTTGAAGGCCTGGAATGGCTTTGCTTATTTTGTATTTATTAGTTTGCATTTGTATTACTGCTTAAAATTTATTTGCTGAATTTATTGAAATTATCAAAAGTAAATTAATTTATGACTGAAAATGGTTTCTTGTTTTTATTTTTTTTTGTTTGTTTTTGTTGCTGTTGTTGTTTTGTTTTTGCTTTTTTTTTTTTTTCCCTTGTATTTTTCTTGCACTATAGCTCTGCCAAGGATTTCCTGTAATTACTCAAGGGTTATTGTGAAAAGTGAATTTTCAGAAGCATTTGTTTTAAATTAATATTCATTTTGTGGAAGTCAGTGGTGCTGATGGAACTGATTTATCTGGCAGCAACGGAGATATTCTGTACTTTTCATAATCCCAATTAAGTTTGTAATTGTGAAACCCTGGAAGATGTGAAATTGGGGATTACAAAATACATGGTACACTTCATAGCTTGTTTTTGAGGGTTGGCTCTTTACTGTGCCTGGAAAAATTCAGGCATGCATTCACATTTGAAATAGAATACCAGAGATCACACCTATTTGCCTAATTAATTACTTAAATATAAACTTCATGCAAATAGTATTTTATTGAACTCTTAAACTCTCAGTCATTAACTTGAGTGAAGGTGTGAATACTTTAAGAATCCTGCCTGTCAGTGTACATCTTTATCTGTTCCAGATGAAAGTTTTATATTGCTCCCTCTAATGCACGAGATGTAGAAAAATGAGAGCAACGTGAAACTATTCTTAAATTAAATTTTTCATATATTTGTAAGTATTGATGCATTTTGGATATTATATATTGATTTATAGCTATGAACAATTCTCTGATTTTGCAATGCAAAAGTAGTAATTGTTTTGCTTTTGATCTTTTTTTTCATTAGAGGGAAGATTAATTTTTTTTGATATTTCTATTGGAAGATAGCTTTTAAAACTGTCACATTCACCACAATCATCCCTCTTGAGATTTCAGTGAAATCAGGAATGCATTTGATCACACTGATGTGAATTTTAAGACAAAATATAAAGAATAACCTGTCCCTTTGTCCCTTGCAATTTTCTCATTTAGATATGAAAAATATTCCTTGCTTCCCTCTAGTGAAGAAAGATTTTTGTGTTGAATTTAGAAATTGTTTTCAATAATATATGGGGTAGCTTTTCTGGTGGTATTTTCAAGACATTTGAGATATTTTTGTTAATCTTTAGGATGACAGAAAGTGCAAAGTAGCTCTTTTGTCTACATTAAGGTCTGCTTTGTTCATCCTGAGTATCATCAACAATTAGGAGACTTAATTATTCTTTGTGCTTTCCTGCTCAACCTGGGATCTTCAAAATAATGTGAGACAAGTTAACTGAAAACATAATAAAATTAATGGAAATTTTCTAACACTGCTAATAGTAAGACCTACATTTATCATAGTTATTATTTTAGAGGAGTATGTTATCATAAAATCATGAAACAGTCAGCCACTGATACAAACTATAAATACAAAGCATATAAATATTTTTCCATCTGTTTTCCAAGTTAGATTTTTTCTAGAATGTGTCCTTTGTATGGTATTAACTTAACTACACAATTAAAAAAAACAGAGAATATAACTCTTGCTGTCTGCATATAAAGAGTGTAATTTGACTGACACGAAGAATGACACTTGGGACATTTGAGATTTTTCCAGGCCGAAACATACTGTCTATTCCAAAGTGACCAGTGCATTACACAGTCACTTGTAAGCTTTTCAAACTGTTCTTCTTTACTGCCTGTTTTATTCTTGAACAAGAGATAATACACCTGTGAACAAATGTCCCACCAAAACATCAACCTACAATATTTTCTAGACTGCAGCAGTTTTTTGTATTGATTATTTTGTGTCTGAATTCTAGAGGAATAAGCTTTTTTCTGTAGCTGTGAGAAACAACAAAACTCATGTTTTCCTTTTTGCTTTGAGTGAATTTGATGGTATTTTTCTGAGAATACATACAAATCCAGAGGGAGATTTTTCTTTTCTTCCTTTTTTTCCAGAATGAGAATCCTGTCTTTTTAACAATTTAAGCCAAAAGTAATTTTGATAAGTGTGCTCTTTTTGGAGGCCCATGAGTTTGGAAAGCAGTTGGAGGTGGTTTGGGAAGTGATTAAGAAAAATCTTGCATATGGGGCTTTATCTAACTTCTCCCTCTGGAGCAATTGGCATCTGCAAGATCAAGTGTTTTCCCTACTGACTGTGTTGTAAGTGGCCAGCTTCCCCAGCAACATCTATCCCACCCTTGCCTTCTACAACCACAATGACAGACAGATATATGTAAGGGATAGATCATGATCACTTAGGTCTCTGGAGAGACCTATTCCAAGCAGCTGTTGACTTTGTTGCCAGAGCCTGCTTTCTTATCTGTGATGTGTGTATGAATACTTTCCATGAATTCCAGTTCTTGGAGCTAAGAAAGACCTTAAGAAAAGCAGTCAGCATTTTTCTCTCATCAGAAGGAAAAAACAGGAGATCAGCCTTAATTCTTAATACCCCTATTAGTAAGAAAATGGGAGTGATTTCTAATTAGTGTTTCAACTTCAATGATTTGGAAATACACATCTAAAATTTTTTTTCCCGTTGTGAATTTCCTTAGGCACATTGTTGTTGAATACTTCCCTTCATTTGGAAGTACCATGGGTTCTCAGGTTTGGTCTTACATCACCTTTGTGGAAGACTTTCAACCTGATATCCAGGAACTTGGTTTTGTTGCGATGACAACAATCACAGAACCAGTCAAGTTGAAAGGGACCACAGCTGGTCATCTGGTCCAATCTCCGTGTCCAAGCAGAGCCATCCTAGAGCACATAGCACAGGACTGTGTCCAGACTGTTCCTGAATATCTCCAGTGAGGGAGACTCCACACCCTCTCTGCACAGTCTGTTCCAGTTCTTGGTAACATGCACAGTAACACTCTTCCTTGTTTTCAGGTGGAACTTCTGTGCACCAGTTTGTGCCCATTGCCTCTCATCCTACTGCTTGGCACTACTGAGCAGAGCTTGCTCTACTAACATCCAACCTTACATGATTCATAATAAAAGGACATGACAATTAGTACGTCAAAAACCACTTGTCCACCAGTTTGCATTGGAATGTAAAGATGAAATCACTTATTGGAGCAAGGAAAAAGAATAGCAGCATCCATATTGGCACCTTGAGTTGCTGCAGCAGAAGCATTGAAACAATTGGACAGTGTAGGGTGTTGGTTGAGTAAGCAAAACAACACTACATCCATTGCCTTAAGCGAGTTATTAACAGACGTGGACAGCATTGGGCATGCCACTCTACAGAACAAGGCTGCCATAGATTTTCTGCTGCTATCACAAGGACATGACTGTGAAGATTTTGAGGGAATGTGCTGCATGAACTTGTCTGACCATAGCGAATCCATACATCAGAGCATCCAAATACTGAAAGAAGGAGTCAAGAAACTACAAGTTGAGGACAATATGGACTGGTTTAATGGACTGTTTAAAAGATGGGGCCTTTTGGGATGGTTATTGTCTGTTGTCAACACAAGTTTATTAATACCGTTAATTGTTGTCATAATGTTAGTGTTGTTACCATGTTTATTGGGTTGTGTGTTAAAAGTTTTTAAGAATTCTTTACGTTCATTGTTTTTAGTAGAACAGAAAAGGGGAGATGTGGGAATCGGCCCAGACAGGGGCCTGACATAGACATAGACCTAAGGCCATGGGAGAAATCTTTTTAGTTAGGGCTAGAAGAGTTGGCTCAAGAGTTGTGCAGATAAGGTTGTTACAAATAAAGTTATGTTTTCAGTTCTCGTTGATTGGTTCCTAGTATGTGACATATAAGGGGTAAGGTTCTTATTTCACGTTTGTGATTAGACCCTGTACTCTCAGCCCTACCCTCTATATTGCCGTGTTTGTTCTATTGTCAGGTCCTTTGCAGTTGACCCCGTATTGTGCACGCTTTATGTTGGTTGTTGTTTTATTCATTAAAAGTCTCTTGTTTTCGGGAAGTCCAGCTGACCCATTCTTTTATTCGCCACACTACTCATGTCTGGCCCGGTCCTGAGGTCGCAGGAGCTGAACGGCAACACTCCAGAGTGAAGTGCCCTCCCTTCCTCCCTTCCTCCCTTCCTCCCTTCCTCCCTTCCTCCCTTCCTCCCTTCCTCCCTTCCTCCCTTCCTCCNCTCCCTTCCTTTCCTTCCTTTCCTTCCTTTCCTTCCTTTCCTTCCTTTCCTTCCTTTCCGGAATCCTTCCTTCCTGGAATCCTTCCTGCAATCCTTCCTCCCTCCCTCCCTCCGCTCTTGTCAGTGAAGACTGATGCAAAGAAGGCTTTTAGTAAATTTGCCTTCTCTGTGTCCTCTGTTCCCCTTCCATTTAGTAATGGGCCCACATTAGCTTTTGCTTTCCTTTTGCTGTTGATGTGTTTGAAGAAGCCTTTCTTGTTGTCTTTGACACCCTTAGCTAGATTAAATTCCCCATTCCTCATCTAATTTCTATGTTGCAAACTCTCTATATTCATTCCAAGTGGCCTGAGTGCTTCCATCCTCGTGTACTTCCTGCTTAATGCTTGAGTAGTGACTGGAGTTCCTTGTTCATCCACACAGGTCTCTTGTCCCTTTTGCCCCATTTTCTTACTTGTTCAGTCAAGAATGAAATGTCTTTCTTACTTCAATCTCATCTCTTTTTACAGTCAGAATCATTCATGTGGTAAGGAAACGGATGTCTTTCAGCCAAATAGGCTTTCTAGAATCAGCCTTGAAACAGCCTTAAAAGAATTGGAAAAATAAAATTTAAGTGCAGGAATTTGTATCCTGAAGAGGAAAAAATAGGAGAATATTTTCCTTGCACTAATGTTTTGAGTGTGTTTTCTGACAAAAATATTGGTCAACTGGACTTCACAGTTTTATTGGAAAATACAAAATCCCAGGCATCTCTAAAAAATGAAGAACTTTTACTGGCCTTTTATGATGCCTTTCATAGTCCCTTGAAAACACTTTTTTCGTTTTGGGAATATTTTAGTGTACATTTCAGTATAATCACATATGTGTTCCTCATGTCTGTTTTGAGCTGTTTGACATCTGCTAAGGCTCCCTCTCCTGGCTCTCAAATTTTCTTTTTAGAATTTCCAGTTGTATTTAAAGATGGCATTATAGTTGCAAAAGACTCTAAATTTAGAGCTTGAAGAAGACTTGAGGGAATGAGCATGGACTATTTCTAAGGAAATCATCTGCACTTCAGCAGTGTATGTAAGAGATTTAGATAATTAATTTGTTTCTAAGGTTTTGACCCTAATCAGGTAAAGAACTGTAGGAGTCCCTTTTTGCTTCTTTTCTAGGGCTATGTGTCTCTAATACCACATGGATTGTTATTTCTTAGCATGACTTTTCAAAATCACAGTGAAATACCTTATATAAGTTTCTCTCTAAGTGAAAAGCTTCATATAGTTATCTTTCATAAGGGAATAGAGAGACTCATTCCCAGAGGACTCTTCCATATTTCTTTAGCTCTTGAAGAAGAAGCAATCAGAAATACCTAAGTACGTCTGCAAGGCACTGAGGGGAGAAAAGTCTCCACATTTTTGACCCCATCTCTTAAGTGGAAAATAGAAAAGATAGAATTGCTTTAAAGGAATCAGAGGATACCTTGCTGAATATCTTGGAGTCTCTTTTTCCTCTGGTATTGTCTCTCCATGTCAAGCCTTGCTCCCATCATGCATCTTAGACACCTTTGTGAGGCACAGCTTAATGAAAGTGTAAGTTGGTTATGAGTATTTTTGACAAAATGCATTTTCATAGGGCTTTAGCAGGTGTGACTAAATTTACAGAAAGAAAATCCATTGGATGTAGTCTTGTATTACAATCACAAAAAAGAGGCAACAGTACTTACTTCATATACAGCACTCAAGTTCAAATCTCACTTCAATTAAATAACTATCTGTAGAAAGTGAAGTGCTTCTAACAAGAAAATATTAAATGAAACTCACTCCAGGATAGAGAGTATGTGAAAGAATTTGAAGTTGCCATGGTTTAACCCCAGCCAGCAACCCTGTCCCATGCTGCCACTCACTCACTCCCCCACCAGCAAGGCTGGGGAGAGAATCAGAAGGGTAAAGGGCTGAAGACTCACGGGTTGAGATAAAGACACTTAAATAGAGGAAGCAAAAGCTCTGCACACAACCAAAGCAAAACGGGGAATGAATTCTCTGCTTCCCATGGGCTGGGAGGTGTTCAGCCATCTCCAGGAGAGCAAGGCCCCATCACACATAATGGTTTCTTGGGAAGACAAACACCATCACATCAAATGTCCCCCCCTTTCTCCTTCTTACCCCTCTTCACATCCTGAGCATGATGTAATATGATCTGGAATATCCCCTTGGTCAGTTGGGGTCACCTGTCCTGGCTGTGTCTCCTCTCAGCCTCCCTTGCACACCCAACTTCCTCACCAGCATGGCAGTGTGAAGAGAAGTAAAGGTCTTGGCTCTGTGTAAGCCTTGCTCAGCAATAACAAAATTATCTCTGTGTTATCAACCCTGTGTTCAACACAAATCCAAAACAGCCCCATGCCAGCCACTCTGCAGAAATTAACTCTACCCCAGCTAAAACCAACAAAGATGACCAAACTCAAATGGGAGTATCTTAAAGGCTCTAGATGCTGGGATGTGTGATGTTCTTATTCATTTTAAAGAAAAGGTTAGAAAGGTCTGTTTATTTCACTGCTGGACAGAGCAGAAAAATTTTTGAATTCAGATCTCACAGGTCAGAATGGGCAGATGAATTGTTATCAGGGAAATGTTTTCCTAGAAATTTGCTTGGTATATTTGGAATTTGTAAAAATGTTCTATTCCCCATGTAAGAAATTAACCCTTTATCACACTATACAGCACAAATACCAGTATTCTGGGGGAAACTGAAATATTTGAATAGTTTTCTTTACTGAAATCAACCTGCAGATATCTGCAGGACAGCTGCACATAAAGCCTGCCATTCTTCCATGATTTGTGAATGAATCTGTGATCTTCAGTCTTCAGGCACATTGAGTTTCAAAACAATTTTCAGTTTCCATTATTCAATGTTTGAACATTAGTGGTCTGTTGGTAATGTTCTACTTACATTGGTAATGTTCTGTTCTGTTCATTGGTAGTGGTCTGTTGGTAATGTTCTACTTACATTTCATTTTGGGATTTGACTCCTTCTGGCCACTAGACTACCAGGATAACTGATTATGCAGTATACACTGAGACCACCTGTTTTGCTCAGATAGAGTTTTATTCCTTCATATCATTGTACACGGAATAATCTCACTAAGCACCTGACAGTTGCATCTCTTACATCTCACTGTGTTCACCCTACATATTATCTTCCTTGAGTTTTATTTCTTGTGCTGTGCTGAATCTTAGCAGAAATGTATACTGAAGAATATGTTGGCACTGTCCAGTCTGAACTCACTTTTTCTTGTGCCCAAAACCCACAAAGAGAAGTCCTCAGACTTTTACCTGTCGAGTAGAGTTTGTGGCTGCAACTCAAAGCAGACAGGTGGCATCGGAACTCTGGCAGGTGGCATCAAAACTCCTCCTGGAGTGCTTCCAACGCTTCCACATCTGGAGAGGCAGAAGTGCAGAAAAAACTAATATGGAGCTAATACAGCCTTAAAAGCTTAGAAATTAAATTATTTTTTGTAACCTGTGTATTCAGAGCTGCATACTATCCCTGGGGTTTGTACTCTGAGCCAAAGTTATGCACATACAAATAATGTATTTACTTTCTGCATATAAAAGCATGTGTATGGAACAAGTTTGAAAATCTGGAGTGGTTGAAACTGAGTGGAATTGTTTTGAATAATTAAAATAATTTTATTTCCAGTGAACTCACAGCTGTCATTCCTTTGGAAACTTGCTACCTTGAAAGGAACTACAAATTATTCTCTAAACTCCAGTCTTGAGATGAAGAATTGAAAAGACTGACTCATCAGTGTGAAAGCAATTCAGACCAATAAATCTGGGAGTTCTCTAGTAAAACAATAAACTGATCCTATAAAACATTGCAAACCATTTTTTCCCCCCTAAGACTGAAATACTTTTGTACTACCCCAGGGAAAGTATATCATCTTCTACAAAACCTAGACAGTAAAGATTTTTTACTCCATAAAATCTTGAAATCTGGAATTATAGACAATTTACACTGAAATAAAACCTTGGTCTTCCAAGATTTCTTTTTCTGCAGGAAAATGGAAGAAAAGATGTCTGAAAGAGAGGACTAATGTAGCATATGAGAAACCCAGGTGTTACCCTGCTCTTCTTGACGAAGGCCAGGAATTCATACCCTGTCCTGCCAAGTCCAGGTAGATGCTCCGACCAGCTGCCTTTTCTGGACCCAGGATCTACAACTTTGATTACTCAATCCATCTTGCATCTAAAGAGGTATTTTGATCTGCAACACCCATTTGTATTTCCTCAAGAAAAACAGCAAAACCATTCGCAAAGAGCTCAACATTTGACTGTGTTTCTGTTTTGGCAAAGAACTTAACATATGTACAAAATTTAAACCTCAGCAAACCTGGAGTTCTACAGTCCATGAAGAATGTTGTGCTGTCATATATACTACAGGTACTGCAGAATGTATTGCAGATATTTCACAAGCAATATAGTTTAGATTATATACTAAGCAATTTGGAATCTAGTAGCATCTGGGTTTGTAATGCTCTGACAGCTCATTCTGTGAAAAATATGATAATTGCTCTTTGGGTTTGGAGACTTCAGCTACCAAAGTTTCATTCTGTGATTTGTTAGCTGACATGGTAAGGGAGTAAAGTCCAGTTTGTCATTATGACAGCAACTGGGTTTTCTATTGTCATGGAGGAAATGGCTGCCAGAGGGTGGGCAGAAGAGTGCAGAGCTGCCAAGTTAATGGCCTGCCATCATCATCTGAAGACTGGCTGGGCGCTGGATGCCTGACAAGGTCTTGTTGCTCCTGACCACACTGCTGCCAGCAGTATTGTTTTTTTTATAGTTAGAAGTCTGACTGTTTAAAAGCAGATAAAATATAAGATTGACTCAGTCCCTTGTTTCATTCCTGACCACAAAATCATAGAATATTTTAGGTTGGAAGGGACCTTAAAGACCATCTAGTTCAACCCTCCTGCCATGAGCAAGGGACAGCTTCCCTGGGCAGCCTGTGCTAGTGCTTCAACACCCTCACAGTAAAGAATTTCTTCCTAATGACTTATCTAAATTTAACCTCTTTCAGTTTGAAGCCATTATGCTTTGTTGTATTGCTCCATGCCCTTGTAAATAATCTTTCTCCAGCTCTCTTTTAGGCCCCTTTTAGGTACTGAAAGGGTGCTGTGAGGTACCCCTGGAGTCTTCTTTTCTTCTGGCTGAACAACCCCACCACTCTCAGCAGGCCTTCATGGGAGAGGTGCTCCATCCCTCTGATCATCTTGGTGGCCCTGCTCTGGACTTACTCCAGCAGTTCCATGTCCTTCCTGTGCTGGGAGCCCAGAGCTGGATGCAGGGTTCCAGGTGGGGCTCACCAGAGCAGAGCAGAGGGGCAGAATCCCCTACCTCCCCTGCTGCCCACGGTGCTTTGGCTGCAGCCCAGGACACGTTTGGCTTTCTGGGCTGGGAGTGCCCATGGCTGGGTCATGTCCAGCCTCACCCACCAGCACCCCCAGGTCCTTCTCCTCAGGACTGCTCTCAATCCCTTCTCCACCCAGCCTGTGTTTGTGATGGGAATTGCCCCAACGCAGGTGTAGGATCCTACACTTGGCCTTGCTCAACTTGATGAGGTTTGCATGCACGGACCTTGGAAGCCTGATGACTGTAATTGAGTGTTACGAAAAAGGAAAATAAAATGTTTGGTGACCCATTCCATTATGCTTACATTACCCTATAAATGGACAATTTTTTGTCTTGAGTTTCTCACAGTAGTGAAAGGAGGCATAGAATATCTCCATGAGTGAGGATTAACTTCTTAGCTTTTCTCCATATTATGGAAACCAAGTCTTGTTTATTAAATATTGCAACAAGTTGTCTTGACAAGATGGCAACTCTTTCTTGGAATGGTTTGTCAAAAAGGTTTTGTAGACCATTATTAGCTCATCCCATCCAAGTGCTGGTATCAACACTGACAGATGTGCTGGTGCAGTGACTATATGCCAGGGATGACATTGATGTTTCAATCTGTCAAGACTGCTTGTTGACCTAAAGAAAAAAACCCCTGGTCAGGGGTTGGAAAATCTCCTACAGAGAGAGAATGAATTCTGAATTAATGCGACTGAGTAAAACCTAGGCAGAACATCTGTGTGAGGCAGAACATCTCTGTTAGACAGAAGAGAACAGAAGAGAAAGATGGAAACCAGCCTGAGAAAGACTCCAGACCTTTCTACTTTAAATGCTACATAGAATGTAGAAAGTTTTACTGTTCTAACTTTTACTTGCCAAGATGCCTCAAAGTGATATGAAAATTGCAGATATGAGAAAAAAAATCAGGGGCAAAGTGAGATTTCCTATTGGAGATCTTTCTTATGCAGATATTTTTGTGCATTTAAGACGGGCTAGATATATGAGAGAAGAAAATATTGAAAAAAATAAAACCAAAGAACAAATCTACTCCTAAAAGACACAGCTGGAATTTCTTGTTTATTCCAAATTTCCATATCTAACACTTTCAATTTGCAAGTAAAAAGATGTGGTGTTTATCCTGTATACCAAGTCAATTTCTTTGTACCCTCCCTGTCACTGCCACTTGTACTCTGCAAGTAATATAGGTAACGCCACCTGCACTAGAACTCATTCTATCTGGGACCTTCAATATGCTCTTTGTGGAACATGTTCAGCCCTTTATTGAGCATGCAAATGTAATTCCCTGGATTTAGTAATGCTTGGAGAGGAATGAATGCTGATGCATGCAGCTAGACTGTCTCTGTGGGGCCTAGTGGAATGAAATGACTGTTTCCAAAGTCAGTACATGCAACCAGCTCCTGCAACATGCAAAGTCGAAACATGCATTTTATACAGCGTAATTAGCTGGTTTTATCACCAATACCTGAAATGCAGATTACATGTGTTCTGTGAAATTTTACTCTTTATTGTATTTATTTATTTTCAACTCTTAATCTCCTAGCCAGCTACTGAAGGCTCAAGTCCTAAATTATCTGTTTTTCAGAATTTTATCTGTCTTTTTGTAACTTTGCTGCCAGGTAGCCATAGAGGCTGCACTCTATGTTTCAGTGTGATTGCAGTTGTGCAATCACTCATTTTCTTCCTTTTATGCCCAGCTGGTGCTGGCAGGCTGTCAGTGAGCTGCTTTCTGAATTCTTCACGTTATGCAAAAGCAGTGGTTTAACAGCTGAACTTGTGCTGCACTGCTTCTTATTTGAACAGAGGTAATTAAACTGTTTGCATGTTTCTCCATGTTCTCATTTTCTGCCTCAAATATTTCCTCTTGCCAGGTGCCCTTCTCTGTCATTGCTTCTAAACCTTGGAGTTCAGCTCCTCAGACCTGGTTCGTTATCCCCACAGCCAGCTGACAAGTTCTCTCGTAATGGTACAGTCCCCAGTCCTTCTCTCACAAACAATTTGCCTTTTGCACCCAGGAAAAATGGCTCGAGTCAGAATATTCACATTCACATTCACATCTCAAATGTTTGTAATGCAGTGTGGATCCTTTTTATTGGGACTATAGGGTGGACATGGTATGAGAAGTGGGATCACTGGTGTATATAACCTTTGATTTGTTTCTTAAACAGAATACAGTTTGTCAACAAAAGGTTTGCACACACTCTCTAAATGTGTTTTTCTAGGCAAGTTCAATCTGAACTACTACCATGACAAAAACGGGAAAGCCTTTGAGTGTGAAATTCCTACTCTGGTGTGCAAGAAGGTATATAACTGAATCCACAATTTACAGTTTTAACTAAGCATTTGGACAGTAGTATCACATGGATTTGTTCAGTTCTACCCCAAATTCATTATTATATAAACTGAAATGTACCTCTCTGCAGGATTTTGCTTAAAAGCCTGATTCCAAATGTGCACCTCATCATAAAGGGTTTGCATAACCTCATTACCAGTGTTGCACAATATTTTGCATATGAACAGCTATATAAATTAAATTATGACCTTTTAAAAATTTGGATTAAAGGTTAATTACAACTATTTTAGCAATGTGAAATGCAACTTCTTGATTTGGGCAGAACTACAAAAAATTTTGTCTGCTGTGATATTTACTCTTCCTTGATTTGGTCTCACATCAACTTCTTAAATATTGTACTGAAACATATTTGACATACAAACATTTTCCAACTGAATATGCTCAGGAATTAAAATTTATTTGAAGTGTTATGACACTGATGTTAAGATCATTTAGTCTTTACATGTTATTTAGACACAATTCCCAGTCCCTGGACAAGTCTTCAGTATAGACAACTATTTCAGCAGCTTATGTATGTCTTTTCAGCCATTAGGCTTAGTTGGAACTTAGTAAGTGCCTTCTCTAGCAAAGATTGGCAAGTTTGAATCCAAAGCAGAACTTCATTGGATCCAGCAATATAAGTAAAGATCTGTCTTACCTAATTAGTAGAGAATGCCAAGGAGGGGAATAAAAGTGTGATTCCTTTTCTACACAGACAAGTAGCTAGTTAGGCCCAAAATAGAAGGAAACATCTAATGCTACTCAACAGTAAACCCTATCCTAAAGGTGGGATCAATCCTATGTAATGAGAAAAAATAAAATACAGAAGTTATTTTGTTTAAACTAGTGGATAGAACATTTAATGGGCTAGATTCTAAAGTGCCTTTATTTTCTGATCTGGAGAAGAGATCTAATACAACACAGTTTTATTAGATACTCCAGGCTTGTGTTTTTCCTTCTGTGAAGTATTTAATTTTCTATGAATATTTTATGGAGCTGGGGGTTAGACTAGCTCAATGAGTGCTCTAACAGCTGTATTATTTCTTCTACTTCTTCCTACCAAATTTCCTAGGAAATTCTCTTTAGCTGTGTGAAGAAAAATAGCCTTAGGTGGAGAAATAGAGAAACAGAGAAACAGGAAGTTGATGTTACTGTGCAATTCAGGCGTTGTCCAAAGGTGTGGAAAATTTATTCAAAAATAATCTAAATCAGGCCAAGTGTTGGATCAGATTCATGCTCTGACCTACTGGATTGTGGCAGAGAGCACTTCCTTCCAACAAGTCTTGCCAGTCACAGCCTTTTGTAGAAGGTTTGTTTCAGATTCACACTCTAGAAACACCTTTATATCAAAATGAGCACAGTAGAGGAGCACCTACTATTGTTCATCATGAGTTAAGATGCCTGTTAGATCAATGACATTAGGTTGTAGATGGTATCCTGCACAGCCACTTGTTTTGGCATGCTGAAATTCTACTCAACATGGATGTGTTTTAATGGGTATAGCAAGGCTTGCAAATGGCAGAGTGCTCTTGCTGAAGAGTTTTTTGGGTTTTATGCCTCTAATTGCATTCTTTCAGTTGTAATGATTGGCAGGTTTTCCTGAAGATGAGAGATGTCTCTGCAGGTTGGAAAAATTTAAAACTGGAATTTCTTTAAATTTGGATTATTTAAAATGGGAATAGTATCCCTCACCTTAAAATTACTTTCTATAACTCATGCTACAAGCTCAAAATCTGTTTCCAGTCATGTTTATATCTCTGTTTTCACTCATTTTTTTGCCTTCTGTAATTTACGACTAAGCAAGGCACTTAATCATATGCATAGCAGATGATAAAGGAAGCTTTGGACACCATGGACACTAATGCAAAATCCCTAAGAAAATAGTTCCTTTAATACATGTGAAAGATGCAACTTTGCATTCTTAAGTAGTCACCACAGCTCTTTAGATTATGGAGCTGTCACTATAGTTCTTGACATTCAGAAAATAATTAATTTTATTGATATTTTTAAGGGACTTTAAAATGATGTGAAATGCAGTTACAGACTCGCAGAAGCAAAATAAATATGAAGATGTGCATTTTATTCAGAAAGAGTCTTAAGTCATGGTAAGTTAATGGAAGATGTGTTCTCTATTAAAAAGAAAATAAATTTTCCTTATTTCATATTACATTCAGATCTCTTTTTCTTTGCTTATTCTTAAGTAACGCTTTTCAGTTCAGATCTCATTAGATTGTGGAGTGATGTCTGAATAGACAAACACACATCCTATATAGAATTCCACCTTCATGTCTGTCTACCCTTCCAGTACCTAGATGATGCAATTCCTTTTGAGGCAGAGAGGGAGTAGTTCTTGACTAAGTGACCAGTTTAGCACAAGATAAGGGTGTAGTGTGCAGTTTTGCTAAAAGCATCCTCTGATATTTCTGAAACAGTGGATACTGATACTATTTTTGTATCAAAATAGGAACTCATCATGAATTATTAAGGCTTGTCAGTTTGCCTTAAGTTAAATGTGCTTACCGAGTATCTAGAATTATGTGTGCTGACCATCTTTGGAATCTTTAGATACTTTTGTCATTAACATAAATAATACATAATCATAACAATAAAGCAGAAATACATTTGCAATCTACTCAGACTTAAGGTTTGTTTCTAAAATAAAATGCACAGACTAGAAAGACAGAAGGCACCTCCTCTTGCTTGGACTGTAGTGCGCTTCTTGTCTCCTAGAGCCTGCTGCTCTAATAAATGTTAAAAATTTTGCTGCATTTCTATGGAAATGGAATGATTTTGACAAGCTAAAAATGTTGTTTCATATTGGTATTTCCGATGGTGTTACCTTAAACTTTGTCAGCAGGTACTGCATATTAGCTTTTTGCTAGGATATTAAATAAACTATATCATTCTCATTTGCCTCTGTACATCTCTTTCTAAGCACTTACAGGAAGAAATCACTCTAACTGCCTGTGAAGGCTAAAGGATCTTTGGAGTTACAAAGTTTTTCTGTATTTTTTCTCAATCACTTAATCTTTTGTTGATCTGGCTTGCTGCCCCTCAGGAGTGAATGACATCTTAGCAAAAGGCTCAAGTAGGAGATTTCAAAGGAGCTCAGTGGATCATAACAGGTAGTGATTTCTTGTTACAGAATGATGGCTGTAATCTTTCCTTTTGATTATCATCACAGATATGTTAAACCATCCAGAAGTAATTTAGTTAGTTGGAAAACTCTTTTCCTCTGTAGTCAGTGCTGGAGAGAATAGAGATTGTTTATGTTCCAGCCTGTGAAAATGGAGCACAAAATGCTCAGTGTGTCTTCCCAACTAGCTTTTAGCACCTTCTCTTCAGTCCTTTTTTTTCCACTGTGACATTCGGATTCAGAGATGTATCTCTGTGCCTTGATGTAGTACCATGGCCCACAGAATAAAGGCCACCACCCTTTAATTTAGGGCCTTGAAGCAGGGATTGAGCTGGACAATGTGTTCACCCAGAAGGCTTGGTGTGGGTTGGCTGGCTGGTGGTGGGAAGCAGGTAGTTTTTATAATACAAGCAGTGACTTTAGGGGCTCTGCTTTCTGCACATCTCTATCTATTGCATCAATATCCTTATCTCTGTGGTCAAGAATGGTTTTTATAGAAAGCAAGGAAAGCTCATGGGCAGTTAATGGGGAAATCATGATGATCATAGTGTTTAAGCACTTTTTTTAAAGGCTTGAAAGCATGGAGTTTTAAAGTCCTGGCACATTATTCCTGTAAAGCAGCAGAGAGACTGCAGTCAGCTTTTCTCCTGGTACAACCAGCTGGATTGGCTTTGTGACTTTGTAACAGACTCCAAACTGGGCTTTGCTCTGAGTAATCCACCTATCAGACTGTGCCCAGCTTTTAATTTCTTTTTATAATTCCACCTCCTTAAAAAAAAAAAAAAAATCAGGAATAATTATCTCTCTTAATTAGCCATAGATCCTATTAAGAAGATGAGTTGTACAGAAGCCACTAGTACAAGGACAGAGATTGCCTGCTGCTATAAAGTAAACCAGTAGAGGGTACTAATGACTTTCACTCTTGACTCCTGCTTAAGTAAATGTTAATATATTCAGTCCTGAAATGTGTATTTGAAAACAACAGTACACTACAAGTTATAAACAAAAAGACAAATTTGTCATCATTGTTGTTTGCTGCCTGCATTCAGTTTCTATCTCTTCAGTGGACATTTCAGATTCTCTTTTCTGTGTGGCATGAGTTGGCTAAAAAGGCTGAGAGGGTAAGTTACCATATTGGCACGCATGAAGTGGAAGACTATGAAGCTGAAGAAATGTATAAACAAGTGTCCTAATTTGCCATCTATATGTGATATTGTTATCATACAGAAGGGTGAATGCTTAACGTTTTGGAAAAGCTGCTTAATGTATACAATATTATGAATAGCAGCCAAAACTTTCCAAACACATGGGCGCACAAAAAACTAGGGAGGACTAACAAGTCTAGCTTTATTACCAGTTTTCTTTGTGTTTGGATCCTTGTGCCTGGAACTGGGAGATAGCGGGTTCAGGCAGGTGACCAGCCAAGGGGGCTGCCAGTCAGGACATATTGTGGTCATAGAGGGTCCAGCCCATGAGACAATGTGGACTGTCAGCTGGGCTCCCCTAACCCTGGGTCAGGCCATGCTGAGGAGCTTAGCCTTGGCCATGGTGTCCTCGGTGGGCTGGCCTGGCCATCAGGGACTGCTATCAGGCTGCAATGTGGGGCCTACTCACTGCGGAAGCCTGTGGTCCCACTGTGCCAGGCCAGCAGCTCTGTGCACTTCATGAGGTATTTCTGTGTTATGCATTTATTTGCTGTGCACTTGAACCATGCTTTTTTCTCAGAGTCCCCTCTGGCTTGACTTTCCCTTGACATTCAAGCGCCTTTTTGCTGTTTGGGTGCTGTGAGAATCACAGAGTCATAGAACGGCTTGAGTTGGAAGACACCTATCGACCATCTGTTTCTAATCCTCCTGCCACAGGCAGGGACACCTTCCACCAGACCACACTGCCCCCCCATTCAACCTGGCCTTGAAGGCCTCCAGGCAAGTGCTGTATGCAGCCCACGCCAGAATGTAAAGTTGGCTAGGCATCAGGAGACAATTAAGAGAAAGTGGACCTTAGTAATCAAATGAAATACAATCAGTAAGGCAATGAACAGCAATGTGCTGCATGGGGAGGTCTCCAGGCACTGTTGCAACTAAAACCTGTCAGCTAGCACACTGCTGCCAGCAGCCCCTGTGGCTGTCCAAGACAGAGGCCATTCCAGCCTCCTCTCTGCCAGCAGCGTGTACAATAGCACATATTACAACAATACAGTAACAATTTTGGTGTCAATAACATTGATTATGATATTCACAAGTTCGTTTTAAAAAATATTTTTCTTGCTGTTATAGTTACTGTGTAGAAACACATGTTTTAAATACCAGAATCCAGATTTATTGCACACAAAAAGAGGTGTGGTAAATCATGTCTCAAAATTTAGAAGCAGATGGACCTCCTTCCTGTCTGCATCTCTGAGGCAGCACCACAGCATTGCTAGGATGTTTTTGAGATGATGTTTGAGGAGAGTGTCCAAACTCAGTTTGTCTTCCAATGTTTTTGCTGGAAATGCATGGAACATGATGTGTGTATGTCTAGGCTCTGCTTGCCTTAGACATTTTGGAAGTATACCAGTTGCAGTGAGTATAACCAGTGACAGCATGGACCTTAACTCAGTCAGTGTAATATCTCTCGAACTAATATGGAAATTTAAAAAATCTTGCTATACATTTCCTAATACTTGTTGTTGTAATAGTATAACTCACACAAAGATTTTTTTTTTTCCTACAGTAAAAGTTTTTAGAATTTTTCTCTAGATTTTTTAAGTTTATGCCTTTTCCATAGAAGAAATTTTTCTTTAAGCATATTTGTGTCTTTCCTGGCAGTCAGAAATATAAAACATTCAAACCAAAACACAAGCAGAGAACACCATCCTTTTCTGAACACAGAAACCTTATTTTCTTCTTTCCTGGAGCATTCCACCAGTCACTCCCTGTACTAGGAATTTCAAGATATATTAATTCATTGTATATAATCCAGTAAAGGTATGGATCTAGTGGGATAAAGAAATCTTAAAACACATTTATATATAGTGGCACATATTTGCAAATCAGACCTGAGAAGTTTCACAGAGCCTGTAAACAAACTTACCTGACAGCTCTTACTGCAGCACTATTATAGATTTTGTAATTTTTTTACAAGAAAAAGTCATGATTTTGCAAAAAAAATTATTTACCAGCAAATTAACTGGTTTTCAGCTTGTAAAACTGTTACTCAGATATGCAAAATAATATTACTTAAGGAAGCATGTATGCCATACTTTGTTGTCAAAATATTTTGTTTATATCTGCTACTCATCCTGGTAAAGCAATTGTAAGACTGTTTTCAAGAAAAACTTCAAATTTAGTGTTCAATTTTCCCTCTAGATATGTAAGTCTGTTCTCCATACATTGTAACTTCTTTGGGGCAATGGTTATATCTTAAAAACTTTTTAATGATTTGCAGTATGAAGAAATATTTACTAGTCTCTGTGGAGTAACACATAGAAAACTAGATCCACTGATGTTGGTGCAGAGTACAGGTTGCCCCTTCATATGTTACTGGGAGTACCTATGTCCCATGGGATTCATAAGTCATAAAGGGAAGACAGAGTGAACAGAACAGAGGCTTTAAACTGCATCAGGTACTCCACAGATTTCTCAGACAATGCATTGAATTGCCTCATCTCTTATTTCTGAGTTAATGTCCCATTTTTAAGATAGTTCTCACAGGAGTGTGTTGCCCCACCTTTGTGGCTGACTTCCCACTGGGAGGAAGAGATTCAACTTTATTCCCAGTAGTAAAGTTCCCACGTTAAATTGTGAAGGACTGTAAAAAGTCATAGAATCATAGAATATCCTGAATTTCAAGGGACCTGCAAGAATCATTGAGTTCTTTGAGTTCCTGGTCTTGTACAGGACAAACAAAAATCACGTCATGTGCCTGAGAGTATCCAAACTGTTCTTGAACTCTGGCAGATTTAGTGCCTTGACCACTTCCCTGGGGAACCCTCTGGGGGTGAAAAATCTTCCCCTGGTATCCAGCCTAATACCCCCAGCACAGTCTCATGCCATTCCCTCAGGTTCTGTGACTGGTCACCAAAGAGAAGAGATCAGAGCCTGTGCCTCCACTTCCCCTCATGAGAAAGTTGATGACCTTCCATTGACCAGTATCCTCATGTACCTTCCACGCACTACTTCCCAGCATCTCATTCCCCAGTCTGTCTGTCTGTATGTCCAGAACTGACCCACCCCAGGTGCAGAATCCAGCACTTGTCTTTGTTAATCTTCATATTGTTGGTGATTTCCCAGCCCTCTGCTTTGTGTAGGTCTTTCTGCAAGGACCCTCTGCCTCTGAGGGAGTCAACAGCTCCTCTCAAATTTGTGTCATCAGCAAATTAACTTACCATTTCTTGAGTCCTGCATCCGAGTAATTTATGAAGGTATTGAATATCACTCGCCCTAGGGTGGGGCCCTGTGGAACACCACCAGTGACAGGTTCCCAGTCTGATGTCACCCCATTCACTACAATCCTTTGTGTCCAACCCCTGAGCCAGCTGCTCACCCACCACAGGTTGTGTTTATCCAGCTGTGGGTTGGACATTTTGTCCAGAAGGATTCTGAGAGAGACACTGCCAGAAGCTTTACCAAAGTCCAAAAAGATTACATCAATTGGCCTCCATTGATCAAACGGGTGGATTACCTTGTTGTAAAAAAAGGTTAAGTTTGTCAACCAGGACAAACTTATGGGCATATGTAAAATTGCCTCACACAAATTGGCTGAAGTTGTGCATCTCAGATGATCCAGACTGGCATTTTCTGCCTGCAGTACACAACCACCAAGAGCTCTCCAGGAGAATTAAAATGTTTGTTGATATGCTGCCCTGTAAGACTGTATTATCCAGCAGGTATCTATGAGGGAATTGTTGAATGGGAATCCCATCAGCTCACTGTCTGTGACAAGTACATGTGCTGGAGGCACAAGACAAAAGATCATTCCCCATCTTCTTTGACTTGATTTTGCTTGCAGGCATTTTGAAACACAAAATCCTAGGAAAAGCTGGCTTTCCTCTCAGCAAAGTGACATTTTACTGCAGACAACCATTTAATGAAAGAAAAATAATACTAATGATGACTCTGGAGTACGCACATAGGATTGTCTTGCTTTACTTGGTGGCTCTGATGTAGCTGAGGTACTAAATGCTACTTTTGGGTAGGCGTCAGTTCTGGCTTGAACTGAGCTAACATTTTCAGGTTTGTTTTGTGCAGGATACTAAAGCCAGCTCCTACAGAAAAGTGGCACATTTTTGGCTGTAGTTTTGTTGTTGTTGCTGTTTGTTTGTTTCATAATATCTTTTCTATTCTCTTCACTTGTAGCAAGATTCAAAGTGGTCTTTGAGTCTTTTAGAGGGCAATGGAATAATATGTCTTGAACAGATATTGTTTTCAGATACACTATGAATGTTGTAAATCCTCTTTTTTAAAGAAATCTTTAGAAAATCTATTGCTGGTTATGGGTGCAATTTCAGTATTTATTAGTATTTTTTTAATTACTTCATTTTCCAGGGACATTTCAGTTCTTTCTACTTTCCTGGAAAACTAGAAATCTTTTCTTATATCTTATGTCTGTGTATTTCCGGGTACACAGTGAAGATAAACAGTCAGGTTTGTTGTATTTCATGAATCCTTGATGTTTCCCTGACACTTCAAGTATTCACATAGTGATTGGC
>VZSE01007204.1:81575-109612 GCA_013398275.1 Promerops cafer | reverse complement strand
ATATATTTATATATACGTGTGCGCATGTGTATATATATGTATATATATGTATATATATATGAAAGAAACCATTTTTAAATTAAAAATTTATTTTCTGGGATTTTCAGTCTTCNGTTGTTGTTGCTGTTTGTTTGTTTCATAATATCTTTTCTATTCTCTTCACTTGTAGCAAGATTCAAAGTGGTCTTTGAGTCTTTTAGAGGGCAATGGAATAATATGTCTTGAACAGATATTGTTTTCAGATACACTATGAATGTTGTAAATCCTCTTTTTTAAAGAAATCTTTAGAAAATCTATTGCTGGTTATGGGTGCAATTTCAGTATTTATTAGTATTTTTTTAATTACTTCATTTTCCAGGGACATTTCAGTTCTTTCTACTTTCCTGGAAAACTAGAAATCTTTTCTTATATCTTATGTCTGTGTATTTCCGGGTACACAGTGAAGATAAACAGTCAGGTTTGTTGTATTTCATGAATCCTTGATGTTTCCCTGACACTTCAAGTATTCACATAGTGATTGGCACATATGGACAGTTTGGCTGGAGCAATGCTTCCTTTTTGACTAATGGAAAGTTATGATATCTAACAAGCATATTTCAACATGCAAATTGTAGAGGACAAGAGATTTGTGGCCTCAGCCAAGTAAACATGATAAAGTGAAAAATAAAAGTGTGAACATTTTTCACACACATGGGTTGTGGAAGTATTAGCTATGATTATATGGAAGTTTGAAATGAAAACATGAAAACATGAAAATTGAAATATTAATTAGAAATTATTGAATAAGGGGAAGGAACAGAAGTGAGCTTAACTACACTGGGATGTATCTGTTTCACTCTCTGCCTGCATAAAGGACTTGTACAACATGTTAAAATATCATGTAATATGACCCTGATNACTGGGGAATGAGATGCTGGAAAGCAGTGCCATGGAAAGGGACCTGGGTGTCCTGGCAAGTTGAACATGAGCCAGCAGTGCCCTGGCAGCCAGGAGGGCCAACCCTGGCCTGGGGTGCATCAGGCAGAGCATGGCCAGCCAGGCAAGGGAGGGGATTGTCCTGCTCTGCTCTGAGCTGGGGCAGTCTTACATTGAGTGCTGGGGGCTGGTCTGGGTGCCACAATGTAAGAAAAACATTAAACTATTAGAGAGTGTCCAAATGACAGTGGAGGGCCTTGGGGGGAAGCCGTATGAGGAGCAGCTGAGGTCACTTGGTCTGTTCAGCCTGGAGAAGAGGAGACCAAGGACAGAGCTCACTGCAGTTACAGTTTCCTCATGAGGGGAAGAGGAGGGGCAGACATCGATCTCTTCTCTGTGGTGACCAGTGACAGGGCCCAAGGGAATGGCCTGAGGCTGTGTCAGGGGTGGGTTAAATTGAATGTTGGGAAAAAAGTGCTTCCCTCAGGGGGAGATTGGATACTTGAACAGGCTCCCCAGGGAAGTGGTCACAGCACCAGCCTGACAAAGTTTAAGAAATGTTTGGACAATGTTCTCAGGCACATGTGACTCTTGGGTATGGTACAATACCGGACCAGGAGCTGAATTAGACGGTCCTTGTGAATCCCTTCCAAATACAGCTTATTCTGTGATTCTGCAATTTTTCTTTCTCATCCAAAGTTATAATAATGAGTCTGACATTATTTGGAAGAAATAATCTCACAAACTAGTTTGTCTTGCAGAATCATAAACTTCAATAGAGAATAAATTAATTTAGCAAAAGGTGTGCTCTTTTTAGCTGATTTTTTTTCTCATTCTAGTTAAAATATTATCCTTTGCAGAAATTGAAATTTTGGGGACTAAATCAGCAACTTTTTTTCCTGTTTGCTGTGAGAGGGCCAATCTCCCTCTCTGTTCCAAATAAATCAGATCACAAACCTGAAATAAGAAGGGTTGGATTATCAGATGATTGGATACTTATGAGTATAGACCCAGTGGCTTTTTTGAATTAAAACTGTTCAGTCTGGTTGATAATTGGATCAACATATTCTCTTTGTTTTCTCTTGCCAAATCTTGTTAAAGAAATGAATATTTATTTCCCCCTAATACTGTGTTTCTGTGTAAACCACTTGTGGTTGCACTAGATAAAATCTATTAAATAATAGGCAATCTGATCCTTGTCTTGGTGGATGGGAAAGTATTTTTCACTTAATATGATAAAGTTTAAAGATGTCATTTTATCTGTAATGACAAGATGTGCTTTTAGTGCATTTATGAGTGCTGAAGACAAGTCTTTTATGCCAGTCACCCTGCTCATGAGGTCTCAAGATTCCAGCACCAAGAGTTTGAGAGGCCACAACATGGGATGGATCATGAATCTTTCTATTTACTCATGTACTGAGAGGAAGTTAATATAACCCACAACTGAGTTTAGACATTTTTATTTTTCCCTTCCTTTTCTTTCCTATGGACTTCTAAAAACAATGGCTGACAGCAGTGAATAAAGGTGTATGGCGTTGTGGAGGGGGAAATTGGCTGGTCAGAAATGTCTGTTCCTCCTTATGGATTGTAGGGAGATCCACAAACTAAGCATCAGGATAGGGAAAAAATAGATTGTTACAGTTTGTGTAAATTAAGTCCTAAATTCCTGGATAATCCTTTTCTTCTTAAGGCAAAATTTTTATCCTTCATAAGGGCAAGTTCCTTCCTCAAGCTTTCAGGCAAGGCTTGTTTGACCTAGAGGTGATTGGCATTGGTATCTGCAGAAACACTGGAATGTATTTTTCTTGCACAGCTATTGAGCGAGAGTTGCAAGTGCTCCACTTTCTCCAGGTTAATTAAGTAATTAATTAACTGTAAAATGGGCACATTGCATGGTAATAAACTATGGCTGCAAGAAGCCTTAAACTAATACAAAGTGCATAGGTTGGATTTATTCCTGTTAATATCTATTTTGTTTATCAAGTTAGTATCTATGTGTTTATTTATTTGAGTCATAAGGTGGTTTGCAGAAATGCACTTGTTTCCCTCAAAAAAAAGGGAGTTATTGCAAGTGTTTGTCTTGTATTGTACTGGTTTAAAATCTTAAGGAAATAGGAAATATGCCAAGGAGTCTCAGGACATAAATTAAGACAAAAAAACCAAGTAACTTGTTAAGATGAAAATGTGGGTATTCTGATATCTGCAAAATAACAGATCCTTCACTGCCTTGTTTATAGTTGTTTAAATCTTCAATATAAAAATTTATCTTGTATCATCAAAATTAAGGGTGCATTTGTAACACAGAATATCTTCCATGATAAACAATCCTACAAATATAACTATGATATCAGTGTTTCCCAGTTTAATTTTTTACTCTATACTGTAAAACTGCACATCAACAGTAGTATTGTGTCTTCACCTTTGTCAAGATCTGTGTGTTACTGTAGTGTCAAGGAATCAAACTGAGAAGTATCAGGGGACTAATCTGTTCAAGACAGCAAGAATATCTTCACTTGTCTCCAAAGGGGAGTGTTTTCACAGAGAGTTGGTTGCAAGATACCACTTCCTCTCTGAATGGCATCTGGAAAAAGGATGTGGCTCAGGATACCAAACAAAGTTCTTTTTCATCATCTGTTGCCAAAAAATCTCTCTTCACTGAATTTGAGGTGCTGAGTCATTGAACAAAGGTAAAAAGCATGTAAGGATTCACTACTTCTGTTCTTTTGATTCCATATGCAATGGAAAAAACCATTTTTGTCCTGTTTAATGTATTCTATCAAATAATAGTTTTTAATAGTTTTTTGTTTCTTTATTTGTTTGTTTTTGTAATATGAAACTCTAGTAGCTAAGATGAAATATCAGTTGATAATTAGTTTGCAAGAGAGTTTCCAAGTATGGCCAAAGTGTCTGGGGGATCTATCACAGTTTCCTTCTACATGCTGGTAAAATTCTCAATGATGGCAGTAAGTCTGCACTTAAAATAAGCTCAGAAGTCAAATAAATACCACAACGATTCCCCAATGAGCACCTATTTCCCTCAAATCCCACTATAGATTGTATAAATATGGAAGTGTAAAAAATATTTAGCTTCTATGGTAGAGAGGATTTTAATTTCAAAGGATACTTTCACTATCTGGCATCCAGGATCACAAGTCCCGTGAACAATGCCAATACTGAGAGAAGACCTATGAGAAGTTAAGCACATGGACATTCTTGAACTGAACAATTTTTAAACTTTCTTCTTGCGTAAACAATCTTACAACCTTTTTATTTGTAAAATTTTGAAACTCTAAATTTCCTTTTGCATTAAAATGTTAATAAAAATATTATTTTGTGATTATATGCTTCTATAATGTTGAGATCTTGCAGAACAAACTGCAAGTTTGTGTTTGGGAGCTGTTGTAACTGTGACTTTGCAACAAACACAGTAGATAACATAAATGACAACAAATAATACTACGTTTATCTTGTGGTGGACATCTTGGATGTGACATCAGAGTTACATGTCTGGCATTGCTGGAATAATTAATTTTGAGTTGTCAGTGGCAAATGCTACAGTATGGACACCATTAATTTACAGGTGGAACACCTGGGAAGACATTTATACTACATGTGGTGGCTGGCTGCTGAGGAAAAGAATGAGAAAGCTACAAACTCTGGTCATGTTTAAAATTACATGAAAAATTGAGACAAAGAGGAGGGGGGTGGAAAGAGTTAGCTAGACCACCTGAATTAAAACTTCACAGAGAATACAAACTTTGGAGAGATTTCAGGCAGGATTCACCCATTCACACTGTTACTGGACATTATGCAGTGATGACAATATGTGGGTCTCAGCCTGACCCTTTTAATCTTTGGACTGATGAAAGAGAAGAATGCTTGAAAACATAGTACACATCAAAGTGAAAAGGAGTTGTAAGAAAAACCTTTGAAGACGAGGTAGTGTTTGGAAGCATTTTGTCACAACTTGATAGTTCATATTGTAGAGAGTGAGAGCAGACACTTTTGTATTTCTGCAAAGATGTGTGTATGTGTGTGGAAGGTGCATGAGACTCAGTGGGTGTATTCTGTGGAGACTGAGTGTTGGAAAACTGAATGAAAGATTTTCATACGGGGGCATGTCTTGTGAGAGGGCTTGATCAGATGACCTGTATTCATGGAGCATTTAACTACACTCCTTTTGTATAATCATTATTTGAATGCTTTACTGCCATTGCTATGCCCTAGTGTCACTCAGTATATGCCTGTAGAATTAATTTTTATCTATTCAGCTGTAATAGCAGAGTGATGCTTTTCACAGGTAATGCTGCTTAATCTGTGCAGAGATATAACTCCAGTGCCAGCTGATTGGAAAAACTGTGGTGGATGGTGGTGTTGCAATGGCACCCTGAAGGTTTATGATAGGCAGACAAGTGCCAGTGATCATTTAACCTGATATTAATGTCACCTGAATCAGACCAAAACTGGGGCTTTTTAACAGATGAATTTGACCCGATTACCTTCTTCAGTTCATGTAATAAGTTAGACCCCTTCTGAATGTAGTTCATCTCATCTCTTTTAGAACCCCATTTCAAAACTGGATAAATTGTCTGCTGAAAAGGGCTCTTTTTCTTCACTGACTAGAGCCTAGATGATGAATGTGAACTAGACACTGAAGTTTTAGATGATTGGTAGTGCGGCAAATCTGGTTAGCCACAGGCTCTTATTTCACATAAGAGGCAGGTCTAACCTGAACATAGGAAAGATTGAGTGGAATTTAGGAATTAGGGGTGGTCACTGGTTGCCTCTCATTTCCTTTTCTAAATGAATCTTAGTAAAAACAGAATTTGTCTCCATCTGTGATAAATTTGCTATTCTATATAATCTACTAATTCAGTGTGTAGTTTGAGCAAACTATTCCTTGTCACCAAGCAGCAAAATATTTCTTAAGTTCAATAGATAGTTAAGCAACTTGCAGTTAAAATGAGCCTAAAAACAGTGCATATATCAAAACATTTCCACTGCTACTCTTGCTATTTCACTCAGCTTTATGTTGTGTAAGAATCATTTACAGTGTACCTTTTGTCTAAATTACTTTAATGGGCTCCAAGTACAGATTGCATATGGTAGTATTCAGTACAGCATGATAGGTGCATTAAAACTCCAGAGAAAAATATAGACTATTTAAGATTATAGTGTCAAGAAGTGCATTTTATGCTATTTGAGAAATAATGTGTTGTCGTGCAATTATGGTGTGTATCCTATTATATGTGTAAAAGGCAGAAGTAATTTCATACCCTACAACTAAATTTTATGTACTCTTGCTTTGGAACAGATCTGATAGAATTTTTTTTATTACTGGTTTCTCAAACAGTAAGTGGTTTAAAATTTGCAAGCTGATTATAAATTTGTATCTCTAGCTGTGTGAAATATGTTCTAGTGTAAACTGCAGTGGTGTCTGTTCACTGCACTTTCCGCTTTCTTATCCCACCTCTCATTTTTCCTCCTACACAGATAATTTCACACCCCAACTCCCCGAAAGAATTGATGGGCTGGGCTAGATGGTCCAAGGGCACTAACAGAGGAATAGGAAGAATATACATATATATGTTCCTGGAATTTTGAGGGAACAAGGGAGAACAAAGGAAATATATTTTTTTGTAAAGGAAATAAAACTTTGAAACCAGTAATTATCTTTTTAACTTCTCTTCTCTTCTCTTCTCTTCTCTTCTCTTCTCTTCTCTTCTCTTCTCTTCTCTTCTCTTCTCTTCTCTTCTCTTCTCTTCTCTTCTCTTCTCTTCTCTTCTCTTCTCTTCTCTTCTCTTCTCTTCTCTTCTTTCTCGTCGACCCTCTCCTCTCCTCTCTTTTTTATTTTCTTTTCTTTTTCTCCTTACCATTGTACTGAGAATGACTATGAACTGAAGATCTTCAGGTGCTTTGACACATGCCCTTCTTAAACTGCAAAACTACTTTAAAAGCGGACTTTTGATAAGACAGTTACAGATTTGACCTTAAGGATTGATGTGATATTTTTGTCTTAAATGTTTTAAATTATTTAACTTATTTGGGGAATACTATTGGAGAATTATCATCGAGTGTCATGGATAATATTTCCATTTATTTTCTCTCAGGAAGAGTGACTTTGGACATTCCCTTCTTTTCCACTTCAGAGAATGTAGAAGAGATGAAGGGGGAGAATTAGAGCTCCATTCTTCTTGGGTTTAGGTAAACTGTGGTTTTGAGTTTTTTCAATAGCATAAGTAAAGCATGGCAAGTAAAGTGGTCTTGTAAGGGACAGTATATTACCAATTAGTCTGACATGCAAAACACCTTGCTTTATTATTTCTAATATACAAGGAATATGCAAAGTCCAAAATTTTCTGTAGGGATAACAAACATGCTTAGAAGCACAAGGGGATACATGCTTACACTGCTCACTTGAAAGCCATAGCATTATTTCTTGCACATTAAATTAAGCTCTGTGCTCTTCTGGTGCCATGTAAATTAAGTACTGTAAAGTGACTGTTCCCACTCTTTCCCATGTCATGCATTTTACCTCTGTTCTTGCATGTCCTTTATACCCTACAGAAGGATATGGATTTCTAGTGCTATACATTATTACATTTATAAGTGACTCTTGGAGCTGACAAATTCCCTGTCAGAATTCTGAAGCAGCAATTATCCCCATACTAAAAAGGCATTTCTCATTATTATTAAAAAAAAAAAAAAAAAAAAAAAAGGTAAGTGTCTGTCCAGTCTCTCCAGAGACTGAACATATGCAATTTTATCTTTGTACACCCGGATGAAAAATTTCAATCAGTTTTTAGACTGCATCAGAACATTCAGATTATTTTTGCTAATGCTTGAATTGGACCAAATGTGTATTACATAAGTGACACATTTTGAAGGAATATCCAAACAGTCATTTCTGTTGCCTTTCAGTTTGATAATTACTAAAATTGCACTTTAAGCTTTTCAGTGTTGAAAACCAAGTTCAATATGTTTCAAGATACTATGAGAGAGACCAAAATAACAGAATTCTCCATCAGAGTCTATCCAGCTATATCAGGATTTTGAATTTCTTTGAATCTGGACTCCAAATCTGAAATTCAGCTTGACTTCTAGGTTTGAATGTGTACTTTTTTCCATCTCTTTTATCTCATAAAAACTTCATTCTTGCTTGATGCAGTGTGAGAAAATATTCTGCTTTTCTGGTTTAACCCTTAAATTCAACCATCACAAATCTATATTTCTTTTTGTTTCTTGGGAGGAGGAAATTGGTCCTTTACATTTCTCCTGTCAGAGATCACTGTCAGTTTCAAAGACCTTTCAGACTGAGGGTCTATAGGCACAGGAGATGAAAGAAACCAGTCTATTATATTAGAATATTGTATTATATTTCTTTCAACAAATTTTGGCAAAGTTGTCAATGGAAACTGTTACTGAAGTGAGGAAAATGGGGAGTTAGGTACTGTCAGAACATTTTTATACCTGACAAGGCCATTCCATCATCCCCATTGTTAGTACGATTGTTTAATTATTGAATTATAGTCCTTTTCCCGGTGTGAAAATCCTTTCTCAGACTTATGTAAGAAGAAAAATATACATAAATGTACACAAATTTGCATATATGCATGCAAATATCTTCAGGGCAGATGTCAAGAAGACAGGGACATACTCTTTTTCATGGTGGCCAGTGGCTGGACAAAGTGCAATGGGCACAAACTAAAATTCAAGAAGTTTCATTTCAATTTGAGGAGAAACTTTTTTACTCTGAGGTTGATTGAGCACTGGAACAGGTTACTTGGAAAGGCTGTGGAGTTTTCTTCTCTAGAGATGTTCAAAATCCTCAAGGATTTGATTCCATGAAACCTTCTTTAGGTGAGCTTGCCTTAGCAACAGGGTTGGACTAGATGAGGTCCTTTCCAACCCCAGCCATCCTGTGATTCTGTGATTCTGTATATTCTGTGAAAATGGGCTAGAGTCTGATGGAAGATATTTTCTTCAGACAAGTAGAGCTGGTGGAATTAACCTTACAGGATGCAAATGTTTTGGAGTGTTAGAAACACCTTTAAAGATAAAGCCAGAGAACTAGGGAGCTACATAAACTTCCATACAAATAGCAGCTAACCCCTCTGATTTAAGTAATGATCTAAAACAAGTTTTATTTCAAGTGCCTTAAAATGGATTTTGAATAGCCATATGAGAGAAATCATGCTTGACAGAAGCTGTTTTTCAAGATTGAAATATTTGATTTTGCTAATATGGAATTGTGTGTGTGGAAACAATTAATGTGATAATTAGTGACCTGGCCAAAAATTTGTCAGTTCTTGAAGTCCAGTGCAGCCCAAGTTGAAGGTGGCTTAGATGATAAAGCTTGTAGGGCTCTTTCAGTATTGCGTTAATCTTTCCCTAGGAGTTAAAAAGGAAGTTAACAGTGAAGAGGAATGCCATATCCCCCAAACTGGAGACAAGAGTAATTTACCTTTTCCATACACTGTTTTAACCTTTTGTATTGAAATGGGGACAGGGTAGGAAGGAAAGGAACCCTGATCTTGTCTCTAAGGAAAAATACATCAATTTCTTTAAAATGGCAGTCCTTACTAAGAATAAGGACCTTGCAGAACTGTGTACTGTAATTATAATGGAATTCTACAGCATGTCTTACTCATGTTTTCTAAAATACCTTATATGAAGTGTCTAAATAATACTACATCATAAGTCAGAAAAAGAAAAAAAACCTAGGAAAAAGTTTCCACACTTGGTCTACTTTAAAAGGGTCTAAGTGCAGACAGAATAACTCACCCTATTCTTCAACTTCTATTGGTAAGTTAATGGGCAATAGAGGACACACACTTGTCTTTCTAGCTACAAAATAATGAAGGAATTTTAATTTAATTGTGCTTTAGAGCTAAATCCAGAAGTACACTACATCTAAATGCCAGAGTTCAAAAACTCTGATTAATTCTGAGACCCCAGATGCCCAGGCTAAAGACAATAATGGATCCCACTTTTTTTTTTTTTTTAGATTCCCTTTAGAAACACCAGAAGCATCAAATGTCAAAAAAATATTTAGAGAAAAGTTCATATCACAGAAGACACTAGGCTGACTTGCAACTAATTTAATCAAAGGAACAAATTTAAAAATCTGTAGGTAATCTCTACAGATTTTGTAAAATTATAAAACACTGGAGGAGATAAAAATTAAGAGATAACAGTGGGTGACCAGAAAGCTGTGATTAACTCATTATCATGACAGCCAAGCACCGTGGTTTGCAGCAGTCATGCTAGTTTCTTTCCTTAATCCAAGACAAAACCTGCGCAAATGTCTTTAGGAACTGTGACTGGTTTTCAGAAGCCCTAGCTAAAAGCTATTATATATATTTTTTTGTGTTTTATTTTCTGAAATGGGGACAAGTAATAGTCTCTGTTACTTGTAGAACTGCCAAAACATTGCCCTACTGAAAAGTGTATTGAGCTGAGATTAAAACATTTCCCTGAAATTTATGTACTTGATAAATTATGTACAGACAGGATTAAAGACATAGAATTAGTCTTTTCAATGAACTCCACTGTGAGTTTACTGAAGTGTTTTTCAGTTGACTGTTAATGTTTATTCATGCTAAAGTAATCAGAATGCTAACACAAATTTGCTATGGCCTTTTTATAATGAAATTAATGGCTAAACTTCTAAAATATTTTAAAAATAAAAATACTTTATATAAAACAAATCAGACAGTATAATATTTCTGTAGGGAATGCTGTCTCTCCTGTCCTACATGAAATTAAAGAAAAGTTTAAGTAGACATGAGGTTTGATGAATTTTATTTGATTAAATTAGCAATATAAATCAAGCCAGACATGTCCTAAATTTGGGAAGATTTGAAGTTGTATTTAACCACATGAGAGTAATACATAAAATACTTGTTGCTAAGTAAGAGCTCTTTGTTTAAATGGTACTTTAAAATTTGTAGACAGTCTCAGCACTTTTCAGTTTGCTTTTAAGCAATGAATATGCAACTGTTTCTGTTGTAACTTACAGCTGGGGAAATAAGCTGGTACATATACAGGACACTTCCAGTTAAAAAATGATTTAAGCAGAGAGGATGATGACATCATGTTAATATTTTCTTTGGTCTCACAGCTGAGTGCCAGCTTGTGATACTTGGAGCATTAGACATAGATTTGATAGATTTTGAGGCCTAGGAGGAGTCTGAATGCGGCTGTAGTGACAAGAGCATGGTCCAATATTATGTCCCTATCCACATTTTTCTTCAAAAAAGTCCGTGGTAGACACACACGTTCCTTGAGAAAGGGCTTGGAGCTACCAAAGACGTTGCAATACAAAAAGAATACTGAAAAAATATGGTGCACAGCATAGGAGAGAGAGATGGTCCTGAAATATCAAAATGTTTAAGACAAAGTTGTTGATTGCTAAAATGGTATTCAGACCTCACTAAATAGGAAAGTAATTGAATAAATTTCATCTTGTAGAAGAAAGTATTTTGCAGCACCACTAAACCAACTTCTAAATAATAGGAGACTTGTATGCCATGAGAACAATTTAACCCTAAAAATGTATAGAAGTGGTTTAATTATTAGGTTGCTTTTTGTATGGCTGATTTAGTGCTTTATATTGTAAAATTATTTATGGGGGCGTCCCATTCCCTGTAGATTGAGCTCACAGAGTACATCAAATAGTATGCATCTTTCTTTCAGGGGCATTTATTTCAAGAATGCATTGTAATATCAGTACTGTGCTTTTCTAACAGCCTTCTCCCATCTCCTGCTTAAGTATTAACCATAGGCTATAATTCAGAATGTAATCCATTGCTTCCGCCACAAAGCATTAAATGAGTTATCTTATTGTTTCACCTCCACAAATTTAAAGTAAGACAAGATAACTGCACTGTAAGCAGGGAATTTGTTTGAAGGGACTGAAAATAATTTTTTGTAGGATTTAAAAATTAATTGATCCAATTATAACGTACTGGTGATGAATTTCAACCTCTACTGACAAACTATGGGGATGAGGTAATTATTATTCATGGTTTTTCTCTTATTTCGTGTATCTTTCTTAGTACATAATCAAGATATGTATTGCTCAAGGAAATATTTCTGAATATTTTTTTTACATGAAGAATAAAGGAAGGTTTGTCTGAGTTTCTTGACTCATTAGTGATTTTGCAGATTTTCAAGTCTTCAACATCCTCACAGACAGTCTGCCTTAGAGTTTCAACCCAGAGGGACTCAGAATGACATCCAGTGATGAAAAAAGAAGATCTTCTCCTGATGGCTTGGAGAATAAATGAAGTGAAGTAAATTTCAGAACTGCAACCATTTCAAATCCCTTTTATTAATGACACTAACTGGTTGCAACAATTTCATATCCCTTCTGTTAATGACACTAACTGGTTCCACTGCCATACTTCTCTCCATGGGCAGACCAAGAAATGGGTATGGGTACAATTTGAATGATCAAGACATTTAATCTGGTACCTTTCAAACCTGGTATCAAAACACAGAAAACACATTTTTTCTGATTTCAGTTGGGAAGTTACAATTTACTTATTTTGTATATTAATGTCTGTTGACTCCTGGATTTAATACAGATTGTAAGAACTAATTGGGTCTTATATATATGTCTGTAGCAGGGACCTCATACTTAAAATTAAAATACTATGGAGGACTCCTGAGGAAGAGTAAACCTGGAAATGAAACTCGAGATAATTTTAGTAAGGAGGTAATATAAAAGGGGATCTTTATTTGAAGGCCTTCAGAGGCAGTTATGGAAAGACGTCCACAAAAGCCCACCCCCGATCCCCCAGGGGTGAGTACATTTGTATAGGTTTAAGGAAACTAGCACAAGTGATCAAAAGCACCAATTAGGAGGATGAGTGGTGATGCAGTTCCCCCCCAGGTCAAGCCCCTTCTCTGGAGCCCCCCCTCAGCACTAGCTGTACTTTGCCCATGAGAATGTATCTCCAAGAGTTGTTCTCTGCCTTGGTTCCCTGGAAGATCCAAGATAGCACAGAGCCTTGTACACCCCAGGGCTCGGAGCTCTGGAATTTGTTTTGTCTTTCTGCTTAGGGAAAGGCCATGGAAAAGTACTGGGAAAATGAGTCACTAAAAGAATGGGTGACAGAGTTACAAATATATGTGTGAAAAATATGGAGAACATATGAAAGAAAGAAAGGCAAAACCCAAACAGCATCAATATCATTACCATTTATTTTCTTTTATGGATGCATCTATGTCTTGAGATTATTAATTTTTAGGCTTGAAATTGCTGATATTGTGTGTGTGTATTATAAGTTTATGTGTACTTATATTTACAAAGATGTATTTATTATAATATGTATTTATATACAATATACCTTCATAATTGACCCTTAAATTGGGAGGACGTAGATTAAACACAGTATCTTCCCATTCAACTGTTCCATCATAACAAACATATTTTGGGATTGAATTCTGAACTGGGTTTGATTCAACCTTTACAATCAATCATAATACAAGTAAGAGTCTACTCTAAATTTGAAGATATAGAAGAAGTTTTCTACAGAATTAAAATTGAACTTTAAATATGTTGTTATTTTGCAAGTGACTGCTCAATATTTATTAGATTAAAATGCATAAATACTTTCATACTTTCTGTATTGAGAATGTTCTGTGTAATGAGAATCCTGGATTAAACAAACTGTCTTACAGGAATTAAAACATGGGCTGTTAATCAGCTATGATTTCATTGTACTATTTGCATTAACACCAGCCTGGACACAGCAATTAAAATTGGTGAACAACAGAAACTGCAGAATTGCTCTATGTCCTTGTTACTCCTGCTGTTTTTCCTGTGTCAGTAATGCTCAAGGCATGAAAAGATTCCTCTCTGGCACTATTTCCACACACTTCATGGTGTGGAGATCGAATATGCCATTCTTCATGCTAAAGTTTGTAATTAGTTTTTTAGTGAGTATCCACATTTCGGCACAAAATTCTTTTTGACAGACTTGTGTAGGATTAGCATATAGGCCTGAATAGCTGTCCCACAAAGTTGCAATGTTTCCTTGTGACAGTGATGGAAACTGGTCATTTTTCTTTTCATTGGTACAGGAGTGTTTTTGTCAAGTGTCAACTTTTTGACTAATTTATTTTCAAATGCCAAAACTTATTTATCTTTTTTCCAGTAATATTACCTTTTAAGCATTCTCATTCTGGTCTGGTGTTGTAGTGCTTTCTCTCCTAAATACTGCTAAGGCCTGGATATTGTGAAATCTCTCTAGTTTTTCTATTGCCATTGACTTCACAAGCTTAGAGACATTAACTAGTGTAATTTTGTGAAAATTTTATAAAGTAGCATCAGTTGCCCTTGGATTTCAAAGGCATATGTTTGGTCATGGCCAAGTTTGAGCCAGGTGTGTCAAGATAATGTAAGAGGTTATTTGAGGTTTTGTAAAAGCGTCGCTCAGTATTGCAGCATTTAAGTCTTCTAGAATGATTATCTAGACTATCTAGAAACTGCTCTTCTGGAATAACATCCAAGTATTTTGCTGATATGATCATTCAAACTATGGGGCCAAAAAAGGAGGATAAATAATACAGCATATAGCAGTATATCAGCTTTCCATGTCCTATACACACATACATCCCATTTGGTTTTCTGTTTAGCCTTAAAAATCTCTGTCTACCTATGGGTGGCATTGGTTGCTAGAAATATGTAACACACTCCTTGCACAGCTCTTTTAATCTGAGATTACAGTTAGCCTTCATCTTCTTTTCCTTCTGACAGAGACTTAAAATGGGTTTTTCAGTTCAAATGTAAGTTTATAGTGTGGCTGGTTTTTGTTTGTTTGTTTCTTTGTTCTTTTCTTGTCTTTTTGTGTCGGTTGTTTTTCTTTTCTTTTCTTTTCTTTTCTTTTCTTTTCTTTTCTTTTCTTTTCTTTTCTTTTCTTTTCTTTTCTTTTCTTTTCTTTTCTTTTCTTTTCCTTTGTTTTCTGTATTGATTACTATTTCACTGATCTTTCAGAGCTTGTTTGTTTGGGATTTTTCTGTTATTGTCAGCACAAGAGTTGGGGCCTAGTGTTGAAGGCTTCTTCGTGTATGTTAGATTTTTAAAATCTTCCCAAGTTCTACTTCTTAATATTGCTTTTCCCCCCAAAGATTGGGTGAGATCTGTGCCCCTCTGTGCAAATTTTGTAGGTCATTTGTGAAAAAGGTACTTCAGACACCAAGCATATTTCTGTGTTTCATCCTCAACCCTTACAAGCTTCAGGTTCTTTATCTGTTCTTTCCACTTATCACTCATATAATGGTTTGCAATTTTTTGCCTTTAAAATCAGATGTTTATCTTTTCATTGTCACTATATTGGTTTTGCTCAAAGCACTGTGTGACTGGTGTACACTGCTAAGAATCTCTTTTGGCATCTGGGTATGCCTTACATCTGTTGAAACAGATTTTCAATCAGAGCAGTGAATTTCCATGAAGTGTGCCATGCTGAGGGCTCTTAACCTTACATGCTTATTTTCACCAATGCCTGAGTAGACCTTTTTTTAAGCTTCAAATACTTCTAATTAGCATGTTTCAGACTGCTCTCATTGATGTCAAGTAGGTAACTGTCTTCTTCCATCATATTTTTTGAGAAGTCATGTATTTCTGTTACAGCCCAATGACAAATAATAGACTCATTTATTTCTATCAGTCCTAGATTTTTTTGGGGAACTTAGCTTACATAAAACTTTGATATGAGATGAGAGTCCAAAAATGTTCTCTTCAAAACAATAATGTTAACTATTTTTTCCCTCTAGCTGCTATTTCTAAGAGGTTAAGTAGTCCTGATGATACATTACTCGGCTAGAAATGGGAAGTTGTAGTAAAAAAGACCTACTTAGTGAGCTGCAGTTTATCAACACAGAAAATGTGCTTTCTGCATTAGAGAGAATAAATATTTGATAGATGGTGGAGGACTAAGAAAAAGAAGATGACTGAGATAAGAATAAGAGCCTGAATTGTGTTTTTTAGTATACGTTTTTAGTATGGAGTTATTTAAGGGCCAGGTGTTCACTTAAAATTTTTCTGTAGAAGTCAGTAGATGAATTTCACTTGCTGCACTCTAAGTATGATAGAAATAGAAAATGTTTTCTAATCTACAATGTTCAAATTGTTGAAGTTTATCTTTTTTGTCCTTTTAATAAACAAATAAGATTATATTATTTCTGTTGAAAGGAAGATATGCTAAAAAATTAGAGACTCTTGTTTCTATCATGTGGCATGCCTTCTTTAAATTAGTTTCCCAAAGACAATGATTTCCCTTTCTGAAAATAATGTAGAGGAATTGACATGCTTTCTAGTTTCCAGCTCAGTCAGGAAAAGGTCATGTTCATTTCTATTTCTGCAAAAATTATTTTATAATTTCTTTTTAATCTGTGTTGAAAATGAATTGATACTTAGGTACAGTTCAATCAGTGTTAAGAGGGTAGTGTTAATAACTTTGATGTGTGCTCTTGGATTACAGAATATAGTAACATTTTCTTTAGTTATTCTAAAGATTTTTTCCACTGTAGTACAGAATATTTTCCATCATAGTTTTACAGATATTGAGGTCTTGGGTCATCTACTTACTGTACTTAGAGCTGAAAGGGGAGAATTCATGATGACCTCTCATGATTAAATGCATCTTAAAAATCCTGTTTGAAAAGTCTCCACTTATTTCCTTTAATTACACTGATTTTTATTTTTTCTTTCTTAGTTATCAGTCTTAATACCTGATCCAATCTGTTTCACTCTTGAATATTTCTGGAATGTTTGAGAAATGATTTGTCTACTTTCACAAGGACAGATACACTAGAAGAAAAGCAACACTAAGTTTATAAGAAAACCCTTTCTACTTCTACAGCAGTACCAGTCAGAGGATTTGCTTGAAGAGAACAAATTAATAGAGCAAATGAGAGTGTAAAGAATTAAAAAAAAAAAAAGGAAAAAAAAATCACTTGTATTAGTAAGAATAGCATCTGCAATTCTGCTCACTAGAGTAAAATGAGAATGATTAATTCTTATGCTTCAGGGCATAAACAGATCAGTTTAAGTTGAATGGAATTTTCTCTGGTTTTTATTGGTGTGAGTTTAAAAATCACTTACATTATTGGAAATTTTTATACTGGTGTACATACTTAGTAGCATGGCATCTGTGCAAACAAGAACATAGATCATATGAAAGTATTCACATTATTAAAAAAAAAAAATTATATTTAAACAGTCTTAATACTTCCATAATGAAGATACATACAGTTTTGAAATATTATTTAATTACTACATCACTTGATAAGGAAGGGTTACAGTTGTCATTTATCTGGACTTCTTTAAGCTTTTCACAGTGTTCTCCACAACATACTTTTCTCCAAATTGGAGAGATAATGATTCAATGGTACTGTTAGATGGATAAGAAACTGGTTAAGGAATTAATATCCACAGAATGGTGTTCAGTGGCTCAGAGTGCCAATGGACATTGGTGACAGGGGTGTCCCTGCTCTTTAATTAATCTTCATTAGTGACATGGACAACAAAATCGAGTGCACCCTTAGCAAATTTGCAGGTGGCACTAAGCCGAGTGGTGCTGTTGACACACCTGAAGGATGGGATGCCATCCAGGGGGACCTGGACAAGCTGCAGAATAGGCCTGTGTGAATCTCATGAGGTATAACAAGAACAAATGCAAGGTGCTGCACCTGGGTCAGGACAACCCCAGTACCAAGCCAGGCTGGGGATGAAGAGATGGAGAGCAGCCCTGGGGAGAAGGACTTGGGGGTGCTGGTGGGTGAGAGGCTGGACATGACCCAGCCATGGGCACTCCCAGCCCAGAAAGCCAAACATGTCCTGGGCTGCATCCAAAGCAGCGTGGGCAGCAGGGAAGGGAGGGGATTCTGCCCCTCTGCTTTGCTCTGGTGAGACCCACCTGGAACCCTGCATCCAGCTCTGGGGTCCCACAGGACAGGACAGGTCTCACAGGAAGGACATGGACTTGCTGGAGTAAGTCCAGAGGAGGCCACCAAGGGGATGAGCAGAGGGATGGAGCACCTTTCCTATGAGGAAAGGCTGAGAGAGTTGTGTTGTTCAGCCTGGAGAGGAGAAGGTTTCTCTGACCTAATTGTGACCTTCCAGTACCTAAAGCAACCCTACAAGAAAAATGTAAAGGACATTTACAAGGGCATATAGTGACAGGACTTGTTGTCCTTGATGTCTCTTTAATAAAGGGTTTGGTTTTAACAGCTTTCATAATGTGATGCCTGGCTGCTCAATTTCTTTGCATTCTGCCAGGCAACTTTTTCTTCTTGTGTTTGTTTGTCAAGGAGCTCCTTTTTCATTCACTCATGTCACCAGGCATTTTTGCGTGACTTCCTCTTTATTGGAAGGGATTACTTGTGAGCTTGAAGGATGTGATCTGTGTGCTTTAACTGGCTTTTTTTGGTCCCCTCTGCCTTCTTTGGCTTTATCTTGTGGTAATCTTTGAAGCAGATCGCTGAAAAGCCTGCTTTCCTGACATCCAGGATAGTGAAATATCACAGAAGAAGAGCTTTAAGCAAGAAATCATGGTGAGAGAAAGAATGACCAAAAGTCAAGTGGGGAAGTGATAGATTGTCTTAAGCATGCAAAGCATATAGGATGATACAAGCATTTGTAATCAGCAAAAGAATGTTGAAGCAGGGTTATCTCATATTCTGTATGCATATGACAGTTGCACAAGACAAAATTTTTGGGAAAGCTTTCATATTTTTTCTAGGAGATGGACACCGCTGAGTGCCTGCACACTGATGAATGCAGCATGAGGAAGAAATAGGAGAAATTAGAGGTTTCTGGGCTGTTGCAAGGCTATGACCTTATTGGAACCACAGGCATATGGTGGGATAGCTTACAATTGAAGTGCTGCGATAGATGTATACGTGTTCCTTAGAGACTGGATAGGAGGGTGGGAAGGTAGGAAGAGTTGCCTTTTGTGTGAAAGAAATTGGAATGCATGAAGTTCTGGCTTGGAGTTCATGATGCGTTAACTCAGATCTTATCAGTCACATTAAAAGGCTGATCAACAGGAATAATTTTAGTGTGTCTGCTACAGACTCCTGGTCAGGGAGAGCAAGTAGATAAGACCATTTCCAGACTACTAGAGTTAGCTTCACATTCATAGGACTTGCATCTCATGGAGAACCTCAAGGACCACAGTATCTGCTAGAAGCACAACACAGAAGGACAGATCACCAAGAGTTTTGAAATGCATTTAAAAAAAAGCTTCCAGACATGTGACTAGGAACCTGATGAGAAGCGATTTTCTGCTGGACCTGTTTTTGACAAATAAGGAAGAATCTCTTTGTGGATGTTCAGGGGAAGCCTTAGGTGTAGTGAGCATGAAATTATAGTGTTCCGGAGAGCAGTAAACAAAGGAGACCCATAAGCCTGAACTTCAGAGGAGCAGACTTTAGCCTGAATATTCAGTTTATTTCTCCAAATAAAGCCATGAATATATATATCTGGAAAGAAGAGACCTCTAGAAGAATTTGTTGACTTTCAAGAATCACCTTTCAAGCTCCAGAGGAGCTGAAACCAAGGAACACAAAATGAAGATAGTGACAAAATTCAGATGCAAAAAGTAAGTGTACAAGAAGTGGAAAAGGAGATAAATGTCCTGGGAAGAATATAGACAAGCAGTTTGAACATACTGAGACATGGTTAGGAAAGCAAAACTCACCTGGAAATAAATCTGCTAAGAGATGTGAAGGGAAACAAGAAAAGTTTTCAAAAGTTTATCAGCAACAAAAAGAAGACTATGAAGAATGTTGGTCTGATGCTGAATAAGGCAGAGGATCTCATGATAAAGGACACGGAAAAAGCTGAAGAAATTAATGCCTACTTGACCTCTCTTCTGCCAAAAACAGCAATTAGGAATCCCTGGACTGTATGGAGCACGTAAGACTCAGCCTCAGTACAGGAGGATCAGGTTAGGGAATATTTAAATAAACAAAATATGCACAGGTCCATGGGACCTGACAGAGTGTGCCTGTGAGAGTCACTCCTATCTTTAAGAAGATACAGAAGTGGGATCCAGGGAAGTATAGACCAGTCAGCCTCAGCTTAATCCCTTGGACGGTAATGGTGGAAGCCCTCCTGGAAACCATTTCAAAACACATGAAGGACAAGAAATTGATCAAAAGTAGTCATCAAGGATTTATGTTTAACCAAAATGATAACCTTCTATTCTAAGATAACTGGCTTGATGGATGAGGGGAGAGCAGTGGGTGTTGGTTATACTGACTTCAACAAGGTTTTCAACACTGCCATAATACCTTCACAGACAGACTGAGAAGTACAGGCCGTAAGTGCACAGAGAGTTGAATTAAAAAATAGCTGAATTTCTGGGCTGAAAGAGTTTTGGTCAGTGGTATGAATTCCAAATGAGAATTAGTCACTAGTGGTATATTCTAGGATTCAACATCAGGGCCAATACAGTTTAAAATCTTTAATGACCTGAATTCTGGTACAGAGGGCATTCAGCAAGTTTACAGATAATACAAAGCAGGGAAGAGTGTTTCTTGTACCAGATGGGTGTGCTACCAGTCAGAGGGACTTTGACAGGCTGGAGAAGTCATTAGACAGGAACCTCATAAAATTCATAAAGGTAAAGAAAAAATCATGGGAATAAGAAGACCATGCACCCGTGCATGCTGGGGGACAACAAGTTGGAAAGCAGGCTGGCAGAAAACAGCATGGAAAACTGACTGAACAAATTGGTCATGAGCAATGTGTCAGGAAGAAACTGAAAACATCCTGAGATGAGTTAGGAAAAATATCACCAGCAGGCTGAAGAGCAGTGACTCTTACTCTCAGCACTTGTGAGACCGTATCTGGGTGCTGCTTCCAGATCTGGGTTCTGCAGTGCAAGAAATTTGCGGCTTTGGTGGAGTGAGTCCAGTGAAACTTGCAGGTACTGGAACACCTGCCATACAAGGGGAGACTGAAAGAGCTGGGGCTATTTAGCCTGAAGAAGAGAAGCAAGATCACTTAGGGCTTATCTTATCAGCGTGTACAAATATCAGATGGCAGAGGATATAGAAGAGAAAGCCAGACTCTCAGCAGTTGCCTGGGACAGGATAAGATTAAAAATTCCACAATAAGTCTGACTATGCAGTGGAACAAGTTTCCCAGTGATTTTGGGCAGTTTTCTCTGAAAGACGTTAAAAACTAACTGGAGAAAGTCCTGAATAGCCTGACCTAATTGTAAAGTTAGCCCCTATTATGATGAGGTGTTGACCATTCACGTGTCTCTCCCAACTTCCATTAGTCTGGAACTCTGTAGTTATTCAAGTCAGTAGGGACTGTCTTAGTCTTCTCACATTAAAAAATCAGTTCTCCATAGGGAGAGCTAAAATGCTGGAAATAGCAAGACTAAACTAAAAGTACCAGAAATTCTTCATGCATTTGAAACCTGATTCCTCCTGGATACATCAGAAATGCACTGAAGTAGATAGACTGCTTATATGTTGATGTAAAGTGTATACGTAGGTGTATAAGTGGATGTCCAAAAAAAAAGTAGAAGTAATAACTCCGAGTCCATCATCACTTTATCTATATATTGTATTCTACTTACTCTTCTTTTTGTGTCTTTTCTTTGGACAAAATTCCTCTGTCTGTTTTTAAAGCCTGAATCCTGAATGGGCTTTTTGTGATCTACTTGCCTTTGATTCACTCTTAGTAAAAAGTGCAACTACATGAAGTGCTTAACTAGCACTGTTCTTGAGTCTGTAAGCTTTCAGAGCCTGAGCTTCTGAGGTACTCTTGGAGATACTGTCAAAACACATGCCATCCCTCATGTTTAGGAAAAATCTATGATAGGAGTTTGGGAGTTACTACCCTCTAATTAACAGTAAATCCCTCTTATATCACAGTAAATCCAAGGTACATGAAAATAACCAGACTGTTGCTGACCCAAGACTCCTGTCTGCCATACATTTTAGTGTTGCCTTTTTTATTGTTTTAGTACAGTAATGAGGACATTACAGTTCGGTAAAAAAATTTTAATAGTGAACCTCAAAAAACCCCCAATATCTTTAGCAAGAAAATTTACCCATATTTAGGTCATTTTTGCAATGGGTGGTTGGTTTTATGTCTGTCTATGATTATATTTGTATCTCAGATTTTAATCTGTTTTCCATGGGCCTCTACTGAAAAACATGGCACCTAAAAGATATGTCTTTGTCTGTGACAACTTGTGGTCACCTTAGCATCTCTGCCAGATTTTGAGAGACCTCTGTCATGCAATACTTTTAGATTTCTGAGAAAGAAATACAGAAAGCTTTATAATTTCTTTTGTATCTGCAAGACAGTGCAAAGAGGTGAGGGTCATGAACATTCAGGCCCTGGTGTTAGGTTTCTTCATATTTCTGAAACTATTGTGTAGTTGCCAACAGTGAAGAATGACATAAAAGGAGAAGTCTTAAAGCTTCACAGAAAAGAAGCTGATTAGGGAAACAAACCCAGCAATTAAGGCTAGAAAAATACAAAAGACAGAACACAGGGGGCAAAAAAGAGTGATCTTTAAAGAGAACTGAGGACGAAGAGTGGTCAGGGGAAATAAGAAACAACTAAACAGTTGCTGAGGAGCAGAATTGCAGAAAAGAGCACTTTTAAGTAGGTTTAAAACTTGGGATTTAAAATGCATTTCTAGAAATATAAGAAAATAGATGTTTTAGAAGGTGTGACAGAAACAGTTCCCAAACAGTCTGAATTCTTAGGAGTTATTAATTAGAGAGGCTATTATTAAAAAGTAATTCTGTTTCCCACTATTGCCATATTTACCAGCAAAGCCAGTGCAGTTTTAATTATATATCTTAATTTAGTTGTGCAGCAAGAGTTGTACAGCAAGTGTACAGCTGTATTTCACTTGTGGGAGAGGATCTTTGTCAAACACCAGGGACCATGACAATGTGCCCATGACTACAGAGGAGTCTCATAGCAATTCTATACAGTTTTGCTTGTTATACTCTGCTTTCTGAAATATTGTCTGAATTTTGAGACTGAGATTCTCTACAAAATTAGTACTTTCTTCTTTCTTGTAACATACCATAAGGAATTTGACATTTGGTGTTGGGACAAAATTTTAGTCTTTAAAATCTTTAAAATCACCTAATGTTTCTGAGACCTTTATAGTCTGGTTAGTCTGAACTATGAAAAATAACACTCACCTGGAGAAAATTAGACTCTCTTAATTACTCATGAGTTAAAAACTGCACATTTTAGAATATTTTTTTCTTTTCTCAGAGGCATGGAGTGCTATGAAAAGAAGAGCAGAAAGTTTGGGAATTGGTTGCCTAATGAAGGTCAAGAAGGAGCATGTTCAGTGTGGCAAAGTCTCAGAAGTTTAAGAGGCTGAGTGGTGCTGTATGGCAGCTGATGCTGATCTGCCTAAGCAGCTTTGCTGAGAGACTGCAGTTAATTTTTCTTTTTCTGGTATCACTGGGTAAGGATAATTAGACTTCATTGCTCCACACTGTCAGGGGTGTTCTGATTTGATAGGTTATAACTTGTGAGCATTTAAATCTGAAGTACTCATGAGCTACTGATGTATATGTACGCATATGAAGAACAGACAGTATTATACTTTGTTGTATTATATGCTTTAATTAAAAAGCAAGATTGAAATGTGAAGAGGAATGATGTAGAATAAATCAAAGATGTGTTATATACAATAATCAGATACATTGGCTGTATTTACCCTTTTTTTTGCTTCCAAATGCTTCCTTTTACTCTTTTATTTTGTATAATACCTTGTGAACATACACACTTAAACCAAGCAGCATTATGCTACTGATACTAGACAATTTTCTTTTTTATTCCTGCAATATTTCAAGGAGAGAAAAAAAATCAATAAACCTTCACTTGGTTGTACATAGTCAAAAAAGCACTGTTCTTTGAAAATTAGTAAACTTGATCTGTGGAAACATAGCTCTACTGTGGAGAAGGAAAAACATTAGTTCTGCATGGCTCTCTTCAGTAGGACCAATAGCAATGAAGTGTCTATGACATAATTTTGACATATGCAGTAGACTCATAAAATTTAAGTATGATTACATCCAGCAGTGAAAGGAAGCTGCTGCAAGGATAGTTATGGAGTGAGACAGGCAGCTAAAGAACAGTAACAAAGCCCTACACTCAAGTGTTTCTTTGACATCATTCTACCAACAGAGCGTAAAACAGCTGCATCCAGCTCTGCTGATTTGCTCATCCCTTCTTCCTTCTTTCCATCCTGCTGCTAGACGCATTTTAGACTGTTGGCTGCAAACTTTAGGCAAACAGCTGCTGTGCTTCTCTTGCCAAGAAAGGTCTTGGATAACCTAAGCTGAAATATTTGAGATTTCTCATGGTATAATGCATGAATTGACATCATCCTTGAAGAAAAATACTGCAGCTGACTGCTTAGGGTTATTTGTAACATTTGGTTTAGGTTAGTTTTACTGCTAAATTCTTTTTCCTTTTTTACTTTACCTTTTTTTTTTTTTTAATTGACTGGCTAGGGACCAGTTCAGAATGGTCTGAGTGTTAAGATAATTTCTGCCTGCTTAGAGAAGCCTCCAAAAGCTCTTCATGACAAGAGTGAAGTTTGAAAGCCACCACTACATGTACTACTCTTTGTAACTGCACGCTGCGTTTATACAGACTAGAAAACTGTCACACTGTTTGATGCAATAAATCAGCAGCTATTGAAAAAAGCTGCCAAGATCATGGCAGGAAGTGTAAATTATTCCAGTCTCTTCAACAGCAGTTTAAAATGAGGATGTCCAGATAACCAAGAGATCAATCACCATGCTAAAAACTGCCTTGGTCTGCCAAAGGAAATTAGGTGAAACAAAGCCCTATAGCTCTGTCAAAATGACTTTGTCATAGGCAATACCAGAAAAGAGTGTATTAATGAAAAAAACAACCCCAAACAACACATGCAGGGTGCCTTTTTAATGGAACCTATCACTTTATCACCTTGTCTTTCTATACCCAACATGGAAAATTAGGTCAAAGTAACATTTAGTGTTTAGATACTGACTGCAATAATTTTTGCTCAATGCCAAGTGAATGTCAAGAAGTGCTATCACTCGGAAAGGTACTACCTGGGTCAGTTATAGCTTCAAAACCTGTTCCATTTCTTGCAGTGTTCATTGCATGGAAAATATACTGCTTTCAACTGTAGGGAAAATACTGTGAAACAGTCTGTTAACTTTCCTTCCACTCAAGAAAAATATCTTTTAATTGGAGGGGTTTTATTCTTTTAGAAAGAAAATAGGACAAACAAGAGCGGGAAAATATGAATGACCAGCTCACTGAATTCTTCACATTTCTTAATGAATTGGATATGCTTGATACTCAGAAATTCTTACCAAGGCTTCAAGAGCAGATAAAACAATGCAAATAAGCCCCAATTTTTTTAGTAGACTGTTTTGTCCCAGGCCTTGAAAAACATCAAAAGGAGAATGATAAGGTTGGTTAGAATATGATCAGCTGTAGCCTTTCACTGAGACTTAAATTTCTTACAGAAATTTTAAATATCGCTAAGAAATTAACCCATGTCAACAACTGGCAAACATTTTGACCAATTACAAATTCCAGACTAGGGCAGCCATTCAAGCTAGCTTCTTTTCTGTCTTGTAAAAGGATATTGACTAACTGATGACAATACAAACATTTTCAGTGGGTAGGGTGTATATGGTAGATTTTGTACAATCGTCGATGTTATAGTTCGTATTGAATTCTTTATAAATCTCTTTCACATAATAAATTCAAATGGGCAAAGCCATTCAATTATAAATAATTCTGGTCTTGGAAATACCATTTTTCTGTGGAGTAAAATTGGAAAGTGTACTGTGACTGATTAGCTTTTAAAATTTTTTAGCAATATAAGTCTTCTTGTCATAGGTGGGTTAAGAGGCAAAGTTACAGAAAAGAGGAGGAACAGTGTGATAACTTTAAGTTATATAGGTGTATATCTGAAGGTTCTGTGATATAGTCATGAGAAAATTCCATGCACATTGCATGTTATGATATTTCATTCCATCATACCAAGAAAAGTCAGTGAAGAAGGATAGCTGAGTGAAAAAGAGAACATACTGTGACAAGTAAAAATTCCATCATGCAGGGCAGGGATCATCCATTCAGTATGTGTCAAACATCTTTGTACACTGATTTATATCAAAGAAGCATAGTACTGAATGAAGGTGGTACAAACTCGCACTTCAAGAGTAAAAAGTGATCTGGAAAAGCAGTTAAGGATCATGTTACAAACTCTGAGAAAGGACAACCTGAGCAGGTGACATAGTCAGAGGCAAGTGCAAGATTGTTATAAATGATGCTTCTGAAGTCTGCCGAAATGCCAGATGTCTTTTCTGAATCTGAATCTTAGAGATCTTGGCATCCACATGACTATCTGATCAACCATAGAAATGATGAAACAGAAAGGGCCACAAATGTTTCCACAAGTGATGGAAGAGAAATGGCCCTATGTTCAGTACAAATAGTATGTTATGCTTTCCATCTGATCAAATAAACCCGTTTTGAATTTATGAAGCCCATGAATTAAGACTTGATGTGTTTTATGGAGCAGAAAAGGGACAAAATAGAAATGCAAAGCTGAGGCAAAGTGCAAGAGCTGACACAGAGGCAACTGAATTCATCTTGCATTGCTCAGCATCTCTAAACAAGATTAGGATGCCCAAATAAGGGAGCTACATCTCCAAGTTCTAAAAATCAAGCTAAATAATTTAACCAAGGTCATAAACTGGGCTTTCTCATATGTATTAATTTAATAGTTATGTATTTTGAAGCTATAAAGAAAAAAATGATGTTTATTTTTTTTATGACTGGGCATTTAGCATGACCTTATATTCAGTTTAAAGAAATGTACATTGGATTGTTTTCCTTAGGAAGGTGTTGTAACTACAATATTTGATTTAAAATAACATGGTAAGTTCAAGGGAAAAAATAATTGCCATCCACTTATTGTTAAACTTCCAATAATTAGACTTTTAGAAATGTAATGTCCAATATAGGGCTTTAATTTTCTTAATGACTTTAATTTTGGGATGAAGATATAGACTTGGAGATTATATCCAAGTGATGCCATGATGGTTTTGCTTTTTCATATACTTTTCTCATATCCTTTTTTTCTCATATACTTTTATGCAGCTTTTAGGTGTCCTAAGTGCTTTTAGCACACATACTTGTAATTCCCTAAGTTTGATAGCTTAGACCCAAAGTTCTGTTAAGCCAAGAGACTAAACATCTTGGATACATCGTAGTTAGGGCGTCAGAGCCCCAGAGCCAAGGTCCTCTCCAGAACACATTCTGTAAACTAAGACAGACCCGTGCAGGGGGGACATTCCTTCCGAGGGGGCTTCTCCTGAGCCTCCCATTGGGAAACCTCTGACAGATATGCTAATACACAAGATCTATAATTGTATACGCGAACCATTGCGGGGGGGTCTGTAGCAGTTTCAGTTCTAAACCGGGCAGAAACACCAATTCGTGTTGTGATTTAGGTTCGCCAATTCGGAATTTCCCAGCTAATGCATCAAATAGTGTAGTAGTTTTTGTGCTGGCCAGTCACAGGTGCACTCACTAGGGTGTACTCACTCATTTCGTGCTGTGAGATCGAATTAGGAGAAAGGCAAAACAGGCTCAAAACTTAAAAGGGTATAAAGAGAGGTTTATTGACAGTAACTAAAAGAAGAAAAATGAGGAAAAAAAGAACAAACAAACAAAACCCTTCAGAACCTTCCCCACTGTCAATGTAAAGAAACAAAACTCAGTATTTTCAGTCAGTTTACCACCTTTAAAATAGTCTTTCATCAGTTCACTTGGGGAGAGAAGTCCCTCTTGCAAACTGTCATGGAGACTTTCCACAAGAAAAAAAAAAAAACAGTTCTCTTGTGATTTTCAACTCTCACGAATAGCAGCTGCCCCAGGAAACATGCAGTTGTAGAAGTCCCTCCCATTTTCACACAGCCTTCCCACAGCTGTGTGTATGGGCCATGTCAGCTTACGGGGTACCAGTTTAAAGGTGAACAATTCCAAAACAAAGGTTCTCTGCATCTATTTTTAAGCTCATCTTCATCACTGG
>VZSE01007204.1:44425-81452 GCA_013398275.1 Promerops cafer | reverse complement strand
GAGGGGGCTGAGATGTCAGCAATGGCAGCGGCCCGGTCTGTCTCTCTCTGCGCAGCCCCCTGCCCCTTCCCGGGAACCGATGGAGGGAGTCTGAGGGGGGCCTGGCCCTGCAGCAGGGCCGCCCGGCCCGACCCGATCCCCCTGTTACCTCTTTCCCGGACGGAAATCAAGAGAGCTTTTCCTGGGATTTCTTCATTTTTAACATGGGTGTTTGCAGAAGCATATGAACTTTCTCACTGGTGTAACGAAGTGTCAATCCTCAAAGCTAATTACTGATTGGTTGTTTTTGTCAGACATGGAGGAAGCTGCTAAGAGCTTCCCCTGCCCTACTTCCAAAAGTGCCCCCCTGGGCAAAAACCACCACAGGGTCTTTGGTCGGTTCTATGCGCTGGTCCAGGGAGGGCATTGCCTGCAGGGTGCTCCCCTTGGAACAAAGGATCCTTAATAAACGCTGAGGTAAAATCCCTTTTCCCCCTCTAACTGTGTTTGGCTTTTAATTCTAAGCCCACGAAAAGGCATCACAAGTTAATACACTTGTGTTTGTCTTCTGGTTGCATTAGTGGTCCTTGAAGGAGAGGAAGACAGATGCCCGAAGTTAAGAGTTTAGTGGTCCATTTATAAGTAAGGACTGAAAATCAGTTGGGAAAATATGATTATACATAGATTATACATAATCCTTATTAATACTGAATATGTATTTCTTCTAGAAAAGCCACTGGCTTGCAGCACAGAATAAGGAAGACAGAGGAACATAACAATACTGAAAATTCTGAATTGAATATTAATAACTTAGCAAATAACATGAACTTCCTGAAAATCTTATAGGCAAAATAAAACTCACCAGGTGTCTAATCCTCTGTTAAGAGTGATTTTACTTCCTTTTGTAATTTACATGCAGACGGGGTGAAACGTGGTATTAATCATATATCACATGACCCTGAGTGAGCCACGAAGCATTTCAGCAGCCTGTCAAATCATTGTTATTTACTGAGATGTGCATAAGAAAAGTGTAATTATGAACACGCATCAAAAACTGTTGAAAGTAAGAAGAGATAGTTGTGAGGAGAAACAGTTCATTCACAGACAGAAAAATCTTTAGAAAAAAATTAACTACAGGAATAGCTTTGAGTACCAGGAACACAACTCATTCTAATGTATCCGAAAGAAATATCATGTTTGCATGGAGTGTTTAATAGAAGTCAGAGCTAAAGTAACAGGCACATGAAAACTGAAGAACCTTATGTATATCCTGTAGGAAATTTGCCATACCTTTTCTTGTAACATCCTACAAAATACTTGTGACAGGTAAAAGGAAAATGTTTAGCAGAAGCAAGCCCAAGGGTGGAAAGCCACAGGAGCAGTCTTATGTAAAGATCTCATGTGACTGTATTTTATCTTCAGAAACATAGGTTATCTAGATGACCATCAGGAGAAGAGAAAATGTGTTCTGAACATAGGTAACCATGGGGAGACTCAGTGAAAGCTGTAGTTAAGTAACCTGTCAGGGTTAGTTATCTATAGATGTCCATAGATATCTATATATCTAACTATCTATAGATGTATATATATATCTATATTGTATATATCTATATCTAGATATATAGATATATCTAACTATCTATAAATACTAACTGCAAGTGTAGCTAGAAAATCAGAAAGAAACACCTAGCAGGGCAAAAGAGATTAATGATGCTTAGAAATGAGACAGGATGAGCTAGGATTTTTCAGATTTTTCCTTTCTTTCTTCTCTATTACAGAGGGAATAGCAAAAATGCATCTCTGAGCCAGGCTTGCACTGAGTAGGATGGCATCTCTCTTCTTGGGCTTGTTAGCACTGCTGTCCTCTTTGAATAATTTATTCCTAAGAAAGTTGTTTAAATGATATTCTCTTCTTTCATCCTGTGTGTCTATGAGCTTTTGTTTATTGTTCTGTGCATGCACATACATCCAGTCCTGATTACAGTACAAGTTTTGACAGATGTCTTTATTACCCAGCGGCAGAGGACTTTTCCCTCAGGCATTGCTTTCTGGATGACTTTATTTGACATAACTAGTGCGTATTGTTGAATTCCTTTTGAAATGTTCTCTTGTGGGATTTCATGCTGTCATGCATCAAGAATTGTATAGTCCTTTTATTTAAAAATCAATAAAATAAAAGTTTAAACAAAGAGAAACTACTGATAACAAGTACTTAGTTTAATCAAAAGAAATATTAAGTTCATTTACCTTGCAACATACAGGAATATTGTATGTAAGGAAGAGCCCTGAGGTTTTCATTAAAGCAAAGTTTTTATTTCCATGTGTCAGGGGTTTTTTATGAAAGACTTTTTTTAAAATTGCAAGTGTTTCTCATAGCCAACTTTTAAAGAAAGATTGACAATTTAAAGGAAAATAGTTTTTTGTGAAGCTTTTGTGATTCCTCTTGATATGGTCAAAACCACTTTGGTTTCTCAAAGATCTTTGTGTTTTGTTTTGGTAGATGCTGTGTTATTCACATTATCAAAAATTACCCTCAAATCTTTCATTGATGAAAATCAGAGAGGATGTGACATGTTAAAATAGAAACTATTTTGAAATAGGTACATTAGAGACAGACCAAAAAATCCATAAAAGAAATTAAAAAAAAAATCCTCTCTTTTTGGAAGGTGTCTGTAATATATATATACAAGTGTCTGGAAGCATTTCTCAATAAATTGAAACAGAATTTAGAGAGCAGATCATAATTTACTTATTATCTTAATGACTGGAAATCAAAGTTCCATATTTAGTGATACTGCATCATATTACTGAACTTTGGAAAAATAAGAACTTTGTACATTGGATTATGTTGATCTTTCTGGTAAGTCAAAGCTGGTAAGATGGCTTTCCCTCAATGAATGAAGATCTATAAGATTTTAGGTGGTGGCAACAATTTTCTAATATCCCATCTAGGCATTCTGTAGAAGGCGATTACACAAAACTAGATGTCAGTCTGTAGCAGCTGGATCCCACTTCCTGCAAATGACCTAGATAGGGTGGATGTGGAGGTGTTTGACTTGCATTGATTAATTCCTTTCGTGGTGGTGGTTTTCACAGTCAATGGACTTCAAATTTGATATAAGATATTCTATGACATTTGAATCCATGTGGTATTCCTTCCTCTATGACAATAAAGTACATCAGCATTACCTTTTAAGTAACAATCCTTGTGTGTAAAGTCCATGCTCATAACAATCAGTGTAAGTAATAGCTACTGTCCTATTGTGTTGTTGTTTAACACAGCATGGTGATTACCATGTGAAAACACACCAGGATTGATCTTTCAATCCCTCAGCACGTTTTGATGTGATTAAGCACTGCTGTTCCTGATTTTTGATTTCTGGTTCAAGCCTGGCATGCTTTGTAAGATGAATACACGCTGAGGAAGGGTCAATTCTTGTTACCCCTGAGCAGCAGGTTTGCCATAAAAAACAACAAGAACAACAAAAAAACCTCTTCAAACAACCCCCAACCTCTTACTGCCCATTGATGTTGTCTAATGCTTATTATTGGTATATTTGTTTTTGAAAGCTGATGTAAACCATGGTTCTGTTGTACTTTATTAAGGTAGCTTTGCTCAGTGCAGTCTCCCACTCAGATTACAGTTCTGCTAAATGTGTCCTCTTTTTATGTGTTCCTATTTGTTTTCTACTGGTTAAGAGAATGTTTTTACTTTAGTGACTATAAGCCTTGCGTAAGGAGAGATGTAGAATTAAAAGAAGGGAAATGCTGGTGTGTTAGAACAAACAATGCTATAACAATAGCAGATCGAGGACCTGATTTTAGAAAGGATTTGAGTTAGGAGTGATACTAACCTTAAGTCTCCGGCCATTTTTAATTTTAACTATATGGATCTCCATTTATTGGTTACCATTTTTTTCCTTTAATCTTCCACTTGAACTGAAGGATTATTGCATGTTTAACATATAGGCCAGGCCTTTATAATTTTCAGTTTAGAAGAATACATTTCCCAATTGAGGTTTAATAGGTAACATGCTATGATATGAACACATTTTATTTATTTTATTCCAGAAATTACAAAAATAAATTTAGAAGAAGATTAGAAAAAAATGGGAGATGGGCATGTGTTCCTGTCTTAACCAACTGGTAGAGGACACTTTACTGAAAATCCATTCATTTGATGCTTTGCTTAAACACCTGCATATATTTTTATTTATGGTTAAGGTAAGAATTAATTATGTGAATATGAACTTTTTAAATGATGGAGTGAATATGTGCAAGCATAGCTTCTAGAAGTTCTATAGCTTTTAGCAGGACTATGTTCTTTTAATATTCCAATTACTTATGGACATCCTCACCTCACCTCACCTTGCCTTGCCTCATGCTAACAAAGCTAGTCCAATTTTTCATGGCATTCATTTTGAATAAAAAGAGATATTTTTTCTGATTGGCAAGGCTCTGAATGTAGATGTGTATATGCTTTGAATAGTTTTCTTTGAATTCCAAATGACTCTGCCATTACACATTTTAGATATAACTCTGGATGTACCTGTACATATTTTTTTCCAAAGGAATGGTATTAGTTTAATCACTTATTAAAGGCGGTCAATGACTTCCAGTCATTGATAAATATCAGGAGTGGTACTTTAAGAAAAATGAAAGAGTTGTGGCTTTTAGACAAGACATGGCAAAGTCATGTAAAGCAACTATTTTTTTTCACACATGATGGGGAAAATAAAGCCAATTATCTATAATTTAAAGACTTTGGAACTGTGAAGCAAGACTGACTTTTTTTTCCTTCTTGACTGTGTTACAGATTGTATGTTTTGCTGAGAAAACATTCTGTTGATCTCCAAAGAAAATTATACATGGCACAGATATGTAGATAAAACAGTATTTCTAGTTTCTTTTCCCAAAGCTGGATTGGAAAAGATATTGAAATGCAACCTTGGAAAGTAAAATGAAAATATTTTGTTGAATTGGATTAGCACTCTTCTGGTCAGAGGATATAAATGCAGTCTACTGCAGGAAAGTTCAGTGTAGCTTACTCAACATGCTGTACTTGATTTTGAAACACAACAAAACTGAAAGCAAAAACTGAAGAGACCAAAATAATCCCAAATAACTAACACTTCTTTTTTTCAGCTTAGTTTTAATAGTCACAATAGAAATGTCAGAGGTTTTAAGAAGAAAATGCTTTGTTCTGAACAGTTCCAAGCATTTTCAATATATTTTTAAGTGTTGAAGTAAATAATTTTTTCAAGGATATCCACAAGCAGTGTTTTCTTTTTGTTACTAGAAACAAAATATATGGGGACTTGGTATAATTTCCATTACTACTGATTTCTATGTGTATAGATGTTAGCTTTCAGTGTAGAGATGTGCTAATATTTTGTAAATATTCTCTGCTGTATTTCAGTCCTGAATGAGTGTATGTCCTTTTGTGTAGATAATAGTGGCTCATACTTTAAAATGGTCTATAAAGGCTGTTCACAGGCTAGGAAAAATGGTTTTCAACTCGTCTTTGTTAGAAAGTTTCTTACCTCAAGACTACAGGATTATAATTATATCTATAAATGAGAAAATTATTATAAATTTTATATTTAGATTTATTTATGGTTCTATGTGAAGTGCATTTTAAGTTCAAAGTTTGAAATGTATGAAAACCTTAACATAAAAGACCTAAACAAGATAAATAAAAATAAAGGTATTACTTATTATGTATATTTACACATTTTAAAAAGTTTAAAAACCTAAACAAGCAAACAAACAAACAAACAAAACCCACTTCAATTTTTTCATGACAATCTTCATTATTTTATGATCAATGGAAATTCTGTATTTCAGGTTTTTTGTTTAAAAAACCCCCATATGATCCGATGTAACTTACTCTAAAATAAATATTATTTCAATACCAAAAACACTAAAAGTTTGGATAAAAGGTTCCAGATGACCATTGATCTCTGAACATTTATCACACCTATTAAACTTTCAAAATTATATCCATTCTGTCACATGGCACTTCAAGACACTCTGCTTGAAGCAGGTTTCTGCAATGCATTATAAGCAAAGAGTTTTGAATTTTGATCCAGCATGTTTTAAAATATCTTTACTACTTGCAGACTGAACTCAGTTCTTCCAAATGCTGTAATTGGTATTAGATGAAAAGGTATGAGGAGAAGAGCTTACCCTCCTCTGCCAATCCCATAAGGGAAAGGAGTGACTTTCGTTTTTTAAGGAAAAAAAAATATGGGTACCTACCAATAGCAGATACTATTAAAAGGCTTGCACGATGAACTTCATGAAAAGTTTTCCTTCAGACAAACAAGCAAACAAACAAAAAAAGGTGTTTTGATTCTCAAACAGAATTTTTTAAAATGACAGCTAGTTTATATGGTCCCTGCTTAATGTACTGACTACTGTGACTAAGCAGTTCAAGCTGTACTGTGGGCTGACAAATCTGCAGCTGCTGTATGTTGTGTAGATGGTGTCAATAGTCAATCCCCATCAGTGGTTTCACTGTGGCACCTTTGTTCCTAAGTCCCTTCTCCTATTAACATGTTTTTGATAAGAAACAGAGAGTGGAATATAATTTAAAGGTTTACTGACACAATACAGTATTCAGTGAAAAGGTCTTGGGTTAATAGCAAAATTAATTTAGGAATAATGTAGCTGCTGAATTTCTCTGCACTATACTGCCTCAATGCTGAGAAATCACCTGTGCTTTGTTTCCCTATAGCTGTAGCAAGGGGAGATATTTACCTGTATGACCTGCGGACAGGTTTTCTAGAAAATCATAACAAATAGGAATTTGAAGAGAACAGAAAATGAGCCAATGGATAGCAATCATTTAAAGAAATCTTAATTTGCAGAAAATCATAAAATAATTTATGTTAGAAAAGGCCTTTAAGATCAATAAGCCAAATGATTAGAATGACATGCTGAAATTGACCAGGATTTTTTTGCCCACCATAACACCTAAGAGTACACTCCATTTATCTCCCTTTAGCTCCCTCCATCAGCTTGCTGTGGACTTTTGTTTGATTGTTTGGGTTTTGTTTTTGTTTTTTTAAGAAGTCTTGATGATTAATATGGCAACCCTACATTCTCCCTAGCAGGTGTTAACAAATGGCAGATTGTGTTTCAGAGTTAGTGTTTCTCAGCAAGAACCACCCTCAGAGCAAGAAGTTCAGGCAAAGCGTTAATAAGGTTTGATGGCCTTTTGCACCAGCACTTCACTCTTTATTATTAATCTAATTTATCTGAAACCATACTTCATCTCTTTGCCAAACAAAGACAACACTCTACTCTCCCTGACAGTTTGCACTTGGATGCAAAAATGGCAGCAGAGAGAAGAAAGAAGAATCCACTTTCACGTCCACCAAATTTGCTACGGAAGCAAATAGCAGCTCAAGCTGACTGTCTTGTGGTAATTTCTTCACATGATGCTAGCTCAGAATTGCTGAGTGATAATTAGGAAACAAAGTTTAGTAAAGAGATCTTCTCTCAGTATTTTTCTCCTTGGGCTGTTCACCCATACTTCACCTGCTGGGCAATGGCATTGCAACTCTCAGGTGGCTGCCACTGTGTAGAGGACAAGTTGGGAAATTACAGCCCGATCACCTCTTCAAGTTTTGGATGCATGGCCCTTGATGCTCGGGAAGATTTTCTCAGTTGTGAGTAGCCAGATCTAGTGTTCTGCAACAGAGACATCTGCCTACCTGCTTGATACCTACGGAGCCCAAAGCAAGAGGGCAGCATCCTTAGGAAGAAAGTGAGCAGTGCCAGCCTTCTTGTGGCTTTGTAGCAAGTGCAGCCTCTGTGATTGCTGGCACAGCAGGTAATAATATAATGCTTACTTGAATAGAAATTCATCATATGCTGTGATGTAACAGTGACAGGGCATTTGAAGTAGACAAACAAGTGCAGAGCTTTGCACTTGTACACAGCAGTGTTGCTGGTTGCTGTAGAGATCATTCAAGAAAATCACTAAACACTGTGTGTTGTTTCATGCTTCTTTTTCTGGCTTCCCAGAGAGAGTCTCTTTCTCTCTCTATGTAGTAAATAGAGAATGCGGAATGTTTTTTGTTGGATTCTTTTCTTTCTGTAGGATATTTTTTTGTGAAGTTTTGGGGCATACTGGAACATTTGACACAGTGATATAACAGAAGCGAGTGTATAATGTAAGGGAAGGGTGTTTTGCAGCATAGATGGTATTTCCAGGATTATGTAAAGATGCTTGCCCAGATACATTTCTACTAATATCTCTGCTCTCTGTCAACCTTAAACAGCTGCCTCACCTTTCCAAATCAATAAACAGTGATGTAATGAAGTCAAAGCTGAGCTGAAAATCAGAGTGATCTATCATCCTGTTTCAGATAGAGTATGTCTGATTAATATATGTATGTCTTCTCTTTTTGTCTCAGAGTTTGGCTTTAACAACAGCCATGTAGCCTGCATCCCTTCTGACCTACATATTGGTCTGTGCCTCAGACTGCATCTCTTTGCCCAGAAAGTCCCTTCCCTGTGGTGTATTTCAAATATGAAATGAATTGCACTCTGCTCAACAAGTCAGCAAGAGCTGGACAGGGGGGAGTGCTGGATCTTGGCACCTGCTAGTGGGAGAGGTTTGGAAAGCTTGCCTGCTCTAAGTGCTCAGCTCTTTCAGAGCAGTGCTCCATAGCTGGTTATCAATGGAGAGATTATGGAGTTGTTTTAAAGATTTAAAAACTTATAATAAACATTACATAAATCTTCAGTTATTTGAGACTGTCAATGAGATGACACTGTTTGTTTAATTTCTTTATTTGAACATGTCAAAGATTGTGAGTTCTGGCTAACTTTTGTGTCTCAAATCTGTAGGATGTCAAATCTAGCCACAAATCAATTTATTTCCATTAAAGCTGCAGTTCAGTTCACCCTATTTATAATTGTCATCACACATGCTTCTTAATGGCTCTTTCATTTTGTCAAAATATATTTGCACATTATTAATGAATATTCCTCATAGATACTATTCACAGATACAGACATGCATGTACTGATACTGATGAAAGTGCTAAAGTCAACAGTTAAGTGGAGCCAGAACTATATGGGGTCTGCAGAGTGTCTAAATTCCAGCTGACTTTCCAAGTCCTTGGTTCCATTTGAAACACCTGACAAGGAAAATGAAAAAAAAATAAAAACCCCTTTACCCTACCAAAAAAGTAGAAATAATAATAAAAATAATATTACCTTGGTTATCTTTCCTTGGACTTTCTCATCAACTTCCTCTGATATGATTTTATGTCAAGGATCTTGTCACACGAGCAGTTACTGGTTTGTGCTGTAATAAAACATTAGTTACTCAAAATACTTAGACATACAGTGAGTTATGAACCGTGGTGAGGCTGTCCTCCCAGTGTCTGCTTGCCAAATGAATGTGGTATTTCATTCAGACCTTCACTGCTGGGATCTAAGCGAGAATATACTTTAATTCACCAAAGCTTAATATAATGTATAAATGAGGAAAAATATGCTATTGCTTGGGGATTTTGTAAATACAGAATATATTTTTTGTGTATTTGTTTTATACACGTATTTTTTATTGTCCTTAAATTTCTACTTTTCAAAAAGAGGAATAATGTCAAAAGATTACTCTGGCAAAAAAAGAAACTTCCAAAGACAAATATCTTTGACAATTATAGGCACTTGTACATGAATAACCTTAGGGTCTAGCAGAAGACTGTAGAACAAGAAATCTGGAGATAGTTTTAGGCTTTGTTATTGGCACAATCACTGTCCTTGGCATTGTAATAAACTATTTGCTTTCCTTGTGGGCAAGAAAAGTACTGCTGATGATATTTAGAAACTGCTAGAGATTTGATGGAAATCTGTTTCACTATACGTATACCTGTGATCTTTTTTCCCCTTAAAAACGTCTCTAACAGTGGCTTTTTTTCCCCAGAAAGTTGTAAAGAATAAACCTTATGTTCTTAGAAAAGTACAGGATAGTTCTTCATGTGACAGTAAGTCACTGATGGTTTGCCTTTTCTGTGTATTCCTAATATAGGTCTGTCTACCAGTCCTCTAGTTATGGGACTTCCTGAAGTTATTGTTTTCAAAGACCACACTGCCTATTGTAGTGGGTTTCAGTGAGCACATTCCCAAGCTGTTGTCATGCTTCTAACAGAGCAGTGTTCAAAGCACAGGGTCTCAGTCCCCTACCTTAATCTTGTGATTGCAGGACACAGATGCTCTATCTTTATTTTTTTATTCATTTTTTTCTGCTTCAGAAAGGACAGGCTGGCTGAATTTTTCTCAGCTAGTGAGCCACACAGATTAGGACAATATTCTTTAAATTATAGTCTGTGTGTGCTTTTTCATGGCTGGGTGATCCAGGGTACTAAGAGGAATGTTTGCTAAGACAAATGCTGCTGTCAGATTCATCAGCTCAATATGGCAATGTTCTTGTTGAACTGCATGTTACAGAGAGCAGATCTTGCATGGTCCATTGACTGTTCACCTCCCTCTCCTCATCTTTTAAAATTTGTTGCAGTTTACACTTGTGTGAAGAGATTTCTAGATACTTGTCTCAGTTACAATAACTTCCTTTGAAAGGTCTGTGAAAATGTTGCAGATGGAAAAAAAATTGTGACCTGCTTCCCCTACCCAACAACTTCTTTATATATAGTCAAGAGTTTTTCTGTGACCACTATAGCAGCATTTCATGGTTATATTACATTCACCAGACAGAGGTCTTCAAACTCTTTCAACAAATTCTGAGTGAGGTGCTCCCCACAGTTCATGTCTGAGTTCTCTGTCTCATGACTGGAGAGTTCATGTCTGCTAACTTGGAGATTTTGCCTGTGGGAAACTTTGAACTCTGATCGAGGATAACATGGGCCCTGGGTGTAGGAAGAGCTCTGAACATATTTTCTGAAGAACTGACTTATTGAATTTAAGCAACCTCTTTGGGAAGATTCCACACTGGGAGAAGATGTCTTTCTCTTTTCTCTTTGTGCTACATCCTATAAAAGATTTGAAGATAGGTATTTGTTACAAAAGAGACAAATAGTTCACTGAAAAAATAGTAATCCTTGTTTTTTAATAAGATACTTAAAAGTAAGGAGTTGATCATTACAAACTTAAGCTTGCTAAAATACCTACTGAAATCAACCAGGCTGTGCTTTCTTAAATGTCCTAAATTCAGCTTTTGCAGTGGAACTTGGTTTTCCAGACTTCAAACATGGTAAAAATGATCTGAGAGTGTCAGTCTGATCTCTTTCTTTTTGGTCTGTGGAAAATGTAGTACTTAATACTGATTAAGTGATCTTGTCCTTAAAATGAAGAGTGAATTTTCTGAGAAAATTTGATTAGAATGGTAGAGCTGAGGGCAAATTTAAGGAAACTGAGAAATGAGACAGATAACCGCAGTTATTTCAACTATCCTAAAGTGAGTTTTAGGGGTGAAAAAGTTAAAGGAAGATGGAATATTTACTGTTAAAAACTCGAAATAAAAATGTCTTATTGTAAAAGATTATATGATGAAAGACAAAAGGATAGACACACTATCTTTTTAAATAAGGTGATACTGTGTGTGGAACTAACAGTGCAATGTAATTAATCGAGACCTTTGGTAGAACAACCTGTTTTGTGTCCCAAGTGGGAGTGCAAATAAGGTGATCTCCTGCCTTTCTTTGACTTAATCTACAACCTTCAGCTAATGCATTTTGCTGTGAGACTTTGCTGAGACTTAATCTGGTCCTCTGTACCACTGTAGCACTGCATATTGCTGATGGACTCCTTCGCTTGGGAAAGGAAATAAGTACCAAAGTTTTTGTACATGTGCTTGATTATGGGATATTTTTCATTCTCAATGTGTTCAACTTTTAAATTTTATAACTATATAGTTCTTAATGCATAACACATTTTGCAAAGATATCCAAAGAAGAACAAATGTTTGTACTCCATTTCATATTTTGAATAGAATAACAATCCCCAAGCAATGCTTATGTACAGATGAGCCTATGCACAATAAATTCATGAAAGGTGGGAAGAAAAGATACATTAAAAAAATTGAAAATGCATCATAACTATTGGATACCACTCCAGCATTTAATGCCGACAAACAACTTACTGGAACTGCAAACTAGGATTCTTGAGGAGATGATTAAGGAATCCAAGTGTTTATTTTGATTTTCAGATGGTTTGTAAGAATGAACAGAGCTACAAATTCAAAAAAGACAATTTTTTTTGGCTGCATAAGCCTTGGCTGCCCAAGCACGGAATCAATCCAGGTGATCACCCTTGCATTTGTGAGGGTTGCGATTACACTCCATTTTCTAATGAAGCATGATCAAAAAAACCCCCAAACATGCACAAAAAGGGAGAAGTTACTGCAGCCTTCAAAACAAACTCCTTGCATTTCTGCTGAAGCAACTGTTCTGCCCTTTCAGGCCAGTAACAGCTCACTTACACTTCAAGGAGATTCTAAGTGCTCTCAGATTCACTGGACCAGTTACACAAATAGTTCTACCAAACTCATAAAATTATTTATGTATCTGAGATATGCGGGGTTAGGTTCCAAATATTGGAACAATGCCACGTCATTTTCAGTGCTTTTCGAACAGTGTGGTCAATTTTTTAAAATGTGATTAGTAAATTACTGACTGCATAAACATGTGGGTGAATAAAGTTGTACATGTAAATGCACAGGGCATCAGAAAGGCACTGAAGCCTCAAAAGAGTATTTTAAAAGAATTTACATGAATCTGTGTGACACAATACTGTAACAGAATTTGAAATGAAATTGTACATCAAATGAAAGCAAAATTAGTTTTTTGGATTTCTTTAGTAAATCAAATATTCACTGTAGGGGGAATAGAAAACCCAACAGATTTTATACACATGTACATGCATATGCTATAAACCTGGCTTTATAGCTCGAAAATCTGAGTGAAGATTAGAGAAGCTCCTTCAAGGGGAGATGGTGGAAAGTTGATGAAGATAGAGGAGAAACAGGGCAAGACTGATGATAGGTTTAGGTGAGATTAAAGCAGAAGAAAGAAATAGCATATTGTCTTGGTTTTCATTTTTTTTCCTTTGTGTAAAAATATATTTTCTGATCTTTTAATTGTCAGTCTTTGTTGACGTCAGTAGAAAGATGACTGGAGATAAAATCAGAGGAAACTGAGAAGTTATATTCACATCCTTAAAAATTACTGTGTAAAATACAATTGCAGCTCCCTGGATAGAATGTGGTTGGCATGCCTGAAACCTATTCCATGATGATTCCCTGCAACCACAGTCTTCAGCCATAGCCCCTGCCAAAGGGGGTGGAAAGGAGGGCAGAGTGGTGTGGAGACGCTGCAGCCAGAATCTGTTCTAATCCTTGCAGGGAGGGGAACTTGATGGCAATTTGTGGCTGAGAATCTGCGCAGCAAGGGGAGATAGGAGAAGACATCCTGCTGCTGAGCCAACAGCATCAGAAATGTACCCACTTCCAAGGTACAACCATCCCTCACTGGGCATGAACTCTGTACTTTTTTTGACTGTAAAAATTAAGTGAGAGAATTTTACACCAATCAGTAGCAAAGGTATGCATGACTAGAGCCACTAAAGCTCCACCTAAACATAAAGAAACAGTATAAAAGTAAGTTGAGAATGGGGGGAAAGTTAGGAAAGAGTCCACTGTAACTAATAGGGTAAGGCTGAACCTGTTTTCTCTCCCAAAGAGATGTTTATTGGGTAAGAATCACACTCTGTGTGTGGTGAAGATTTTCACTGGGGATTAGAGCTTGTCTGTATCTTGCTTTAAATATATTTTTGCAGTCAGTCAATCCTCAAACCTTAACCTGTCGCAATATTCTATTAAAAGTGTTATTCCATAAACTGTTGGTGTGAGTCATTCACAGCATTCACTGGCTGCAGGTAACATACCCAAATAAAGAGGAAGACCCACTGAGTGTTCATAAAGTGAGAAGACCCACTGAGGGGTCTCCCTTATGCTCTTGGTGTGTATCCCTAAGTCAGTTGAGCTACGCTCCGATCCAGCAGGACTGCTCAGTGAAGAGTCCCCCTAACAGGATGGTGACAGACGGGTTGGGCACAAGGAGCTCGGCTTTCCTGAGCTGCTGACCAACAAATTAAATCCTAAGGGTAGAGGAAGTCTCTCCTTTTCACATTACAGCATCTCATTCCATTTTGCTGGCACCCTTCTTCCTCACAGAGCTCAGAGACCGTGTAAAACTGTTGGTTTCCCTAGTAGGTGTTTGTTTATTTTTCTTACTCCCTAGATGCAAAGTGAGACATGGCACTTTTTCTGTGTTTAGCAGTTTATAATATTTTGCCTATTTTTAAGCCTGAGGTCTGGGCTTGTCCAGCCTACTGCCTGAGTACCACTGTGCTTCCTGCTCAGTGACTGTAACTTTTCTACAAGACTCTCTGCTCCTGTGGGAGTATTCCTCAGCACTTAGATGCTGAAAAGTCACTTATATTTCTGTGTGTATACAGTAGATACTCAAAATTCTTGGAGGGTTTTTTAGCCAAATTGACAAGTTTATCTCTAAGCTAGGACCTTTATATTTTCAAGAAAGCTTATTATGAATCCTGAAAGTAATTTACATCTGCTAATGGTCCATCTTATGGTTACCAAAAGCCAGGCATAAAATTGCAATTAGTTTCCTGCTAAAATTTTCAAGAGGACTTTCTTTTTTTTTCTGCCCTGATGAAATATGCCATAAATATAAGCTGTATGATTTTTATTGTAGTCCTTTTCATCAATCGCATAAGTGACTGAGCAAGAGGCTTTTGCCTTTCCTAGGGTTCATTATGCATAAATGTATTGTTCATGAGTTTAATATGGCACCTCTGGAGAACTGTGGCATTTATTTCACATATGTATTATACTAGAATTTCTCAGGCTGAGCAAAAATTATGCGTTTTTTTTTTCAAAAAGAGCAAAAAGTCAAGCATTTAGGAATTACTCTAATGGATGTGCAAGAAGGAATGAACAAAAAGCATTTCTGTGGGAACTTCCTGACTTCTGTGTATGTGCTCAGTGCTTTTCTTTGCAGCATTAAAGTGATGGTAGAAAAATAATGATAGCATAGTTCTCAGTATCTGCATTATGCATGTTGGCAAGCAGTGATTTATTTTATATCTTACAATGATTGTATTATTTAGCTCACCCTGTCATGCAATGACATGTAAAATTAATAGGGGAACAATATTCTTTGGAGATTAGAAAATGTTTGATTCCTGGAGTACCAGGCTTTATATGCCTAGTAAGAGCTGATTACCTAGTTTAACCATGCATCTTATGAAATTTGAGTTCTGCCTTTCTCATTATTTAAATCATCTTGAGAACAATTGCAACTAAAATGTTGACCATTTCAAAATTTTATTTGAATTCAGAAGGTAGCATATGCCTCTTCCCAAATATTATCATTTGAGCAGGAAGGCAAATAATACATTTCAATATCAACCAAAAGAGTAATTTCTGAGCCAAAGCTATTAAACGGTGGCATGAAAAGAAAAATAGATAGTAGGATAGGTATACTTGGACAAATTTTCATCATAAGCATCATGTGAGAAACTCATTTAAATGGAGTTTTACTTTTCTTATTTTTCAGTGTGTTCCACATAGAGCCAGGTAAGAAGGCAGGGGGAGATCTAGAGGAACCAATTCAAAGTGAAAAGAATCCCAGGAAGCCTTTGATGATCTTTGTGGGATTTGGGGCATGCTTTTGTACAGAAACTGTAGAGAATCTACATGTCCATTTTTTTTTTTTTCCTGAGACATTTATGAACAAGCTAGGCTTTCACATGGAATTTGCTTGTACCAAGTGTACAAAGTTGTACCACTCTTTTCTTAGAATTAATTATTCAATGAAATGGACTAACTTCTCATGGTCAAGCTCATCAAGTTATTGATGACAGATTTATTTACTGAGCTTGTTTCTCAAATATATTTTTAATGGCTCTTTTATGGTTTTATTGACTTCTCTTCATTTAAGTTACCTTTCTTTTTAATTCACAAAGTGTAAAACCTAGCATGTATCCACATTATCAAAGCATCTTAGTGTACATTTCTCCAACTTAATTGCTACTGAAAAAAAAATTCCAGGCTAGTCTATACCTTCCTCACATTTCTTTATTTGCAAGTTCAGTTTACACCTTTTTTTTTTTTTTTTCCTTAAAGTGTTCTGATTTTTTTGTGCAAAAGAACTGCTACAGAAAATGTGAAAAAATGAATGTTCCTTTTCAATACTCTTGTTGCTAATTGCACAACATTTTAGTGGCACAAGTCATATTCAAACTTTCAAATGCTGTGGAGGTTTAGATGGATTTACCCTCACAAATGCATTAACTTTAGCTGTTAATAATGTGTTTATGTCCTTTTTGTTTCTTATCCTATTCTGAGTAGATGACAAAGTCTAAGCATTACCAGAAACGTTGCAGAGGCGAAGACTGTAGCTGAGCATTGAAATGACCTTATCATGTCATACATGCCCACTTCACTGACTGGTTCTGATGTTGGAGGAGGCAGAAAAGCCCCTTGTCTGTCCAAAAAACCAGATGCCTGAGCATTTGCCTAGTGTTGTACCAGCCTAAATTAATTTTTATTCAATTGCAGCAGGGTGCAATTCACCAGGGTAAATGTGAAAATAATCTAGTTTTATTCCAAAAATAAAACATGAGAAAGAAAAATGAAATAAGGACACACCATCAATTATATAGTGCTCAGAAAGCACCCTGTTTTTCTGGATTTCATAGTGTCCTACCTCACTTTTCAGCTGGATTAATTTTCCTTATCCTAAAAAGTAACATAAAATACAAGAGGGGAACTTTTAGGTTAACTTTTAATCCACTAAGGAATCCATCCCAATTATGGGCAAAATATTAAGCTAGATCTTAATCTCCTCACAGTGGAGCTGTTCTTTGCTTTGCACAGGTCATGGTTCCCAGAGAAATGCATTTAGAGATCTTAAACACATGTTGAACCATGCATAAGAAGGGTTCTGTCAGATGAGAAGTATGAAGTGAAATGATGGCTTTCTCACAGGCATATTCTCCAGTCTCTCTTGAGTTTAAAATGGAGTTTATTTTGCCCTGAATGAGCTTCTCCCCTCACCCTCCATTGACATATTTAATCAGATTTAACATCTTGTATGCAATTTCTGTTTGCTGGCTACATATTAATTCTCCAATAGTATTCCAGGATTTTCTACCTTTTCTGTAAACCAGTCACATTATCTTGCAATATCTTCATTTTCTTCTGCTTAAAATCTTGGTCTCTGATGCTTTCAGGTTTGACCCCACTTTTGCCAATCCTCTTCTTTCATTTGCAGAGCTATTTATAATAGTTTTGAAAAAATTAATTTCTTCAAGTAAAAAAGCCAGTGCTAGCTGTGTTACCATGGTAACTGACTCCTTTTTCTTGGGAATTAATGAGATTCTTGGTCATTTGGCCCTGCAGGAACACTGGTTTCAGTAAAAAAATTATGTGACTTTATCTATCTTCAAATACCAGTGGCCTGGTTCACTACTTATATTCGTGCTCAGTGATTTAGCTTAGCCCAACTTCAGCTGACTAACTTCTGGTTTACACTGGTGAGAGGAAAGGAGAGTAAAAATGTTCATCTATGCACACTTTGGTATAACTTAAGTAGTAGTTGTTGATGCAGAATTTGATAATGGTTTCAAATCACACACAAAGGGCTTGGGTATACATAAAGAACAGAACTCTCATTTAGTTTAAAAGATTCAGTCTTGTAACTCTTGGACAAATTACTTCTTCTAAAGACTTAGAATATTTTCCTTACTGCCATTTTTTTACTGATGTTTTGCATCATGATTTGGAGAGGTTGAGAATAGGAAAAAAGTATAAGAAATACTTTGCTTGGATTTTTATATCAACTCTAATTAAGCAATAGAGTGTCCTCAATATGTGGGAGGTTCTGAGAAAAAAACGTAAGGACAGAATCCCTTTGAACTGTGAAATATTTTAATCAGGACCTCAGTTTCAGAACAGGCAACTGCTGAATTTGTAATGGGATTAACCAATGTTTCACACTCAAAGGTCCTCAAACTTTTTTAAATTCAGCTCTTCATTTTTATACAAATCCGTATTTAATAAGAAACCATTAGTACTTAATGCAATTCTAATACCAAGAAAAATCATCCCAGTGTCAGCTGTCCTTTCTATCCTGTGCAAACAAGTTTCATTTTATGACTATATTTTCTGTTTGAAAAATATATCTGAATAGTAATAATAATAATAATAATAATAATTATAATGGTCACATTCATGTTTTTCAGAGAGTTAATTTCTTAAAAAATGTTAATAATATGAGAACTCTGGTTGTTTATGATTTGTTCCCAAGGATGTTTGACATGACCCTTTTATGTAAAGCATGTCATAGAGTCATTGCATCATTTAGGTAGGAAAAGACCCTTTGAGTCCAACCATTAACCTAGCACTGTCAAGTTCATCCTTAACTGTGTACCCAAGTGCAATATCGGCATGTCTTAATTACCTGAAGGGATGGTGATTCCAAAGCTTCCCTGGCAGCCTGTTGCACTGCTTGATAACTATTTTGATGAAGAAATTTTTGCAAATATCCAATCTAAACCTCTCCTGGTGCAACTTGAGTCATTTCATCTCATCCCGTCCCTTGTTACTTGGGAGAAGAGACTGCAATCTCACTGCAATCTCCTTTCAAGCAGTTGAAGGTAGCAATAAGGACTCCCTTGAGTCTCCTTTTCTCCAGGTTAAACAACCCCAGCTCCCTCAGCCACTCATCATAAGACTCATGCTTCAGACTTCCCATCAGCTTTGTTGCTGTTCTGAAGATACACAAATATATTGCTGTCCTTTTCCTCATTTCCTACTTTCATTGTCTGACTTATTTAACAAAGTCAGCAAGAATCCTTTTTCTAATTGCATTTAACAGCACAACATTATTTTTTATGCTTGTCATATTCATAAGAATACAGATTGCAAATGCATCCTGAGTTTCTAGACAAAGTACTTTTATCACCTAATGATATGAATACTGTGTTTCAAAATTGCACTGATTTTGATGAAAAGGCAGTTATATCTTGAGAGATTTTTTTCCATTTTTTCTCACACTGACTTTAGAAATGTTAGCAAAAAAATCTGTCGTGTTTCTTCTCAAACAGCTGGCGTACCAAGGAGTGTTGCCCCTTTTCTATTACCAGTAAAGAAAAAGCAAATTTGGGTTGCAGCTGAGGCCCTCACAGTCAGTGACTGCTCTGTCCTAGTTTTAAGCCAAAAACCAAATCTGAAGTGCAAAATACTAGGCTTCGTGACCTTCAAAACCTATTTGTGAGTTTCTAAATGAAATTCAAGGTCCTGGCTTGACATTTGCATTGTGCATGGCGTGTAGAGTGTACCTTCTTAAAAATACCTCTCCAAGTTTCTGCATGTGGACTTGTCTAAACTTGAGAAAGGAAAAAGCTTTTTTGTGGCCCTCAGTTCTGAGATGCCTTTTTTTTTTTTTTTTTTGATTTGTAAATTTAGAGGAGTGATCTGTTAGTCATAGATACATTGCAAAACAGATTTTTATATCTTCTGTAGTTTTCACTATACTTACTTTTAAGAGTTGAATCTCAGTCTCTTCTGTGAAACAAGGGAGAATATTTACAGTTAAAATTTTTTTGACAGTGCTAAAAAGCCCCATTTCAACACTTCTCTCTTGTTCTCCTGTGTTAATTAGATATACCATCTGCTAATGATCTTCAGCTTGTATCATGATAACACTGAATTTTGAATTTTCATGCATTGGCATGTGCATTCACACCCTGTCTGGTACTCCAGCAATGTCTGCTCTGATCCCCGTTGTGTGTCACTGAAGGCTTCCTTGGAGATCTTCCCTTAATTTCCCTCTTCCTTATTCAGTACATATTAACACGGAAAAAAATCTTATTTCATTTTTTCACAAATTCTGCCAATAAGCAAAGAAATGTCAAAGTACTCTCTGTTAACTCAATTAGCTACTATATTGCTCTTTTCAGGTCACAAATGTTAATTTATTGTGGTCAATAGCGATGTTATTTGGGGACCCTAATTTTGAACTTTTCTGCTATGAATAGGACTGTGTATGGGAAGGATGTTATGTGATCTTTGAGAGTCCTTCCTACAGCATGAAACATGGCAAGCTCTTTTGATCAGAGTCCATCAGGTGTCAGTCACAGTACATGTGACAAAAAGAAGACTCAAGGCCTGTGATGTGCTCAATGTTCTGCACATAAATCTACAGTGCTACTTATATACTGAGGTGTTGAATCATAGGAAGAAGCTTATTTGTATGCTTGATTTTATGAAAAGAATAAAAAATTTTAGGATTTGGCAAAGAAAAAATGTCTTTACCCAGAAGCTCTGTGAAAGCTAATACATTTGACTTGGAGATGCAAGTTTGAAGTCTAAAAACACCTAAAGGACATTATATAAGAATCCACCCGTTATTCCAATTCAATTCCAGTCTCCAATCTAGGAAACAACATAATGGTCTCTTTCTCCTTCAGCTCTTTCATTGATCCTGCAGCTCTTGTATAAATGAGGTTTAAGCTTCTAAATAGTAAAAAAGCTTATTAAACTTCCTAAACCACTAGGAGTGTTTTTGTGGGGTTTTTGTTTGTTTGTTTGTTTCTGTTTTGTTTGTGTTTTCCCCACCTCTCACCCACACCCCCATAAAATATTTTCCTTGTATGACCTCTGAGGTCTTTGGAAGATAAATAAGAAGCCTCTTGAGCAGAGGGCATACTAAAGCAAAGATCATTATATCTGTTCAGATATCAGTTTTTCCAAAATACATTGTCTAAGGAATCAGAGAAAGTCAACAAGGTCTTATTTGATTTATCAGGTATAATTATCAGAACCAAATTACTGCCGGTACACTGCACACTTATTTTTTAAATGTAGCTCATATTTTCTTGTTCATCTCCTTTATACAGCTTCCTCTTTAGCTAGTTGCAGACACTTTCCAGGAGAAATTGTAATTGTCATGTTATTAATAAGTTCCTGTATTGTTTCTTGGCTGTTGTATAAACTTAATTAGAATTTTCAGCAAATACTCACCTCATGCTTTTCATTAAGCAGCCTGGGAATCATATATTCACAGGAACATAATGTCCCGATGGAAAGGCTGGCAGCATAGATCATTGTAGCTTTTTGTCTTCCATTTTAAATAATAAATTTAATGTCATCAGTGCTCATTCTTTTTTATTAATATCACCATCTTAAAAAAAAGATCTTCATTTCCAAACAGTACCAACATGTGTATCATATTGTAACTTAAAAACAATTAAGTATGATTGTAAGGACACCTCCGAAATATATTATTTTCTTCTAATATGCCTTAATTTTTGTTTAAAACTCTTACTTATATAGAACATGGGACATTGTACTGGTTTCAGTTGGGGTAGAGTTAATTTTCTTCTCAGTGGCTTGTATGGGCAGTGTTTTGGATTTGTGCTAACACAGAGTAGATAATATAGAGATGATTTTGTTTCTTCTGATCAGGACTTACACAGAGCCAAGGCTTTTTCTGCTTTTTGCACTGTCACAACAGCAAGGAGGTCAGGGTACATGGGAGGATGGGAGGAGACACAGATGGGACAAGTGGCCCATACTGAGCAAGGGGGTATTTCAGACCATCAAGTTCAGCATGTAAAAATAGGGTGAAGAAGGAGGAAGGGGGGGGGACACTTGGAGTGATGGCATTTGTCTTCCCAAGTCACTATTACGTCTGATGGGGCCCTGCTGTCCTGGAGATGGCTGAACCCCTACCTGCCCACGGGAAGCAGTGAAATAATTCTTTGTTTTACTTTGCTTGTGTGTGCAGCCTTTGCTTTCCCTATAAAACTGTCTTTACCTCAACTCATGAGTTTTCTGGCTTTTATCCTTCCAATTCTCTCCCTGATCCTGCTGGCTGGGGAGTGAGTGAGCCATTGTGTGGGGCTTGGCTACTGGCTGGGCTTAAACCATGACAATAGTTTTTTTCAATTTCCTTGCTGAAGGAAAATTAAGACATTACAACATTAGCTGGCCAGCAAGGCTTTCTTTATTATGTTTTCCTTCACTTAAAACAAATGAAGAAAAGATTGTAAAGGCCACTTACATTTTATACAAGAAAGTTGCATTGAAAACAAGCTACAAGCATAAGAAAGATTAGCATCTTTCTTGAAGATAAGGACTTTTTCTTTTAAAGTCTTTATATTTTGGGTCGAATATAGATGCTTACTTACAAGAAAAGATGTATTTTGGGGCTGGCCTATCATCACATATTTCTGAAGTGTTCGTTTGTGACTTTCCCATTTTTCATCCTGTAGAATGTAAATGAGTTTAGAATAGAAATCTGAAGTGCTTCTTCTCATCCCTTCACTGTTTACTTATTCGGTACATGAGACAGTCTTTAACTCTTTAAAGTCACTTGCGAAGACAAAATAGATTAGCTTATGAATCTTAGGAACTCTGAAGAAGTAAAATCAATATCTGCTGCACAGATGACTGAGTTGTTTGACTCCATGAATAGTAAAATAAAGTGTCAGTGAGGCACTTAGGTGGTGCTCACACATAATTTGAGTAGCAGATTCCCAAAAGGATCCATACAAGCCAAATCTTAGGTGGTACTCACAAATAATTTGAATAGCAGATTCCCAAAAGGATCCATACAACCCAAATCATTTAGGTTAAGATCAAGTCCACTGTGGAAAGTAAGATTATATGCTTTTCATGTATTTGGCTGGTTTAGATGACAGATTTTTTTTTTTTTTTTAATTAATAAGCCTAAAATGTTTAACTCTATGTTGGTTTTGTAGCTGACAAGCAATGCAAGCCAATATTTTCCTTTTGTCTTCTCTCCTGGAATGCACCAATTATGTCATGATTCTACAACAAAATATCTGTCATTGAAATGAGAAATGAAAAACATCAGCATAATTAGTGACTTAGTAAGTTTTTTATACAGATGCTGTCAAAGGAGAACTGTTATATGGCTTTGGTTATGGAGATCTGCAGCATATTGTGAAAGTTATTGCTAGTCCATCAAATCAAATTCACCACACTGACTAGGATGGATCATCCATCATAAGGATAGGGTAAGGACAAAATGGTTCAGATACCCTGAGTAACAGACTACAGATTACTATTCTAGAATTTTAACAATTAATTTGGTTTTTCAATTTTTAACAATAAAATTGGTTTTGCAGTGCATGTGTTCTGCTGTGTGCAAGATGAAAATCAGTTTGACATTTAAAGATTATTAATTTAATCCAATAATTTTTCTTCATTGGATGTAATAGATTTTTCTTTCCACACAATTACTACAAGTCAACAAAATTGATTTTCCACACAAAAAAAACCTGTTAAAAAAATTACTGTATATAACAACTTTGTTCTTTTAAAATATAGAGATGCATAGGCAGATGACAAATATTTGACAATGTTTTCAAAAGTACATCTTGAGAAAGCTAATGAGAATAGGTCTAAAAATTAAGTGTCAGCAGCTCTCTCTTGAATCATACTCTGTGAACTACTTTTTACAAACTTAGCTTCCAGATGAAGCTGGCTGAGCGGATCACTAGTTGAGGTGGCAAACTGCTTCATTTTAGGCTAATTTGAGTTACTGACAACAATAGTATGGAAGAGAATGCACTCATAGAGAATCCTAACATTAAATGTTTTTTGAAGAACTTTGCAAGACTATTGATTTGCTTGCTGCTGTAGAAACTCTTCTGGCAAGTGCCACTCCAGAGGTCTACCTGCAGCATTGAGCACTAATGTCTTTATTTATAAGAAAACCAGTGTTGTGCAAGACTGTTGATTAGAAAAGAGTCCTTTCCTTGTTCGGATAACTCTTTAAATACATTCTTCAGATCTAGAGTGTATCATTGTATGGCATTTCTGAACATACCTGCATACTTAGTTTTGTTTTTGGATTGATGGTGTGGAGTGTATGGACAAACCCTGAATGTATGTAGGGATAAGCATGTTTGCAGTATGCTGAAAAAAAAGGGCTCTTGGATATTTTCAGGCTTCATCTTTTTCCTTCAGCATTTTCTTAAACATGGAGAAGAATGTGAAAAGTCTGAAAAAAGACAGTTTTCTAACCCATGAGCTAATCCAAGTGCGTTACGTTCAAAATGCTTTCTAGCATTTTGTAGTGAGTATGTGGGTTCAGAATGGAAGTTTGCAAATTATGTATATTATTCGACCTTGAAACTCCAAAGGGGTCAAAATGTTAAGACGGTGGTCTGATAATTTGGCAAATAATGGGCCAGTTCTATAGACTTGCAGACATATCATAAAGCAAATGGTAGCATCTGCCAAGATGAAAAAATCACATGGAAAGTATTGTTACAAAATTTTGAGTGCTATTAGGAAATAAACGCTCTCAGTCCACCACAGAAAAAACAGATATTCAGTGAGTAAATCTGTATTTTTACTATTTTCAGGTGAGAGAGAAATAAAAAGAAACTGTTAATTTCTTGCAATTGCAGGAAATTTATTACATCTGCTGTTAAGTCCCAGTGGATTTCTGTGTTTTCAAAGAAAACATAATGTGAAGGAATAGAAAAACTTAGAAAAGTAATGGAATGTACAGAAAAACCTTCTCTGGTTCATAGACTTGACTGAAATGTCCAGGTAAAAGCCAGAACAAAAAAAAAGGAGAGCAAAAAGTCAAAAGAGCATTCTACCATAGCAATTCCTTCAGGAATATGCAAAGAGCTAGTTGACATTTGCACTGTGTTCTGCAATAGAGGAAAGAAAACTGAGATTCCCAACTCCTGTCAAGAGTAGTTGACATCTGATGCATCAGTACGAAAATTTTTGAGAAGTTTCTCTGTTCTTCTGGATTTCTTTGGACAATCAAAGATCTCGACAACATCCTTTCCCCAACTCATGGTTGGGACGGAAATTGAAATTCTCTCAGCAGACAGCAGCAACAGCTTGATGTGTCCCATTTATTTCTCACTATGCAGATCTCCAAGCTTGATGTCATCTCTGTGGGAATGGCTAGAAGGCCACAGATGGAGATGTGGAAACCAAAAACTCAGCTGAGCAGGAAATAACAGGACTACATTTTCACTGGCAGAAGTTAAAGGTTGATATCTTAGTTTTGTTGTGCTGCAGTGCAAAACTGAATTTTCTTGGAAAGGCTGAAAGATGTAGATTCTAGTTAGCTAGTATATTTTGCAACTGCATTTCATATTCATCAGACAGTCTCATCTGAATGCTCACCCCTTCCTCAAATTCTGATCTCTTAGAAAAGGTTTTATTTAGAAATTTTCATCTTAAATACTTGCATTTATCTTTCTAAAAATATGTTATTCTTGAGAAATTTACCTCACTTTTGTTTTAAAATAGTAAATACCCTCTTAGCCATTTAGATGAAATGAAACATTTTGATTTGACTTGAACATATTTCCTTCAGTTCTGTGTTGGAACCCTGGTTACTGAGAATTTTAGGCTTTCTGTGCTGAGGGCACTGACCCTCAGAAGAGCACTGCATTTGATCTGAGGCCGTGGAGAAGGCTTCCAACATTGAGGGATAGCACTGAGATTATGGGTGTGTAATTCGAATTGAAGTGTGTGATATCACAGGGTGGAAAACTTAGGGTTTAAGATTTTAGAGTAATATAATATATATGGGGCAAGATGGAGGTTTTTGGGCATAGGCTGGTCTTTCTTCTTCAGCTTCTTCTTTGTGCACTTTGGGTGGTAGTTTGCAATTGGACAGGAGAGTCCGCAGTGCGGACTTCGGGTTTTTGGTTATTGGCTTGGAAATAAAAATAATTTAGGTGTCACTTCATAATTGGATAATTTAGCCTTAAAAGACCTTGGGAAGAAGGAGATGGGGACCATTTTTTGCTTTGCTAGCTAGAACTCACAAGACATGAGACTGTAACATAGATAAAAATTAATAAACATCTGAGTCCAAACAAGAGAACCTGCGTCTCTCGTCTTTAATCCCAACTCTAACAAGGAGAAAAATAAGATAAGGCAGCCATAGCTTTACGACAATCATTTCACCTGCCCTGAAAGCATACATTATTTTGCAGTTGCATACCAATATATATTGTATTAAATAAAAAAAAAAAAAAAAGGGGGTTTGTCTATTTTAAGACAGCAGGGAATTTCACACTTTGTGAGGAATAAGTCCATTCTGTTCCTGTCTTCTGAAATAAATACCAAGAATATTTGTACAGGAGAAACGTGAAAGTAGTAGTATGTAGTAGAATGTAGTTGGTCAAATCTGGAATCCACTGGGTGTGTTGATTAATTAATACATGCTCATATATTACCATGGTGTAAGCAGAAACCTGTAAGTTCGTGGTGCTTTAACTGAGATATATTACCACAGATAAATAAACATAATTTAAACACCTAGCATATTAAAGGAGAATTTCTTTATGTCTCTTGGGATGATCTCTTTTTTCCCAGGAATACTGATCCTTTTTAAAAAAGGCCTTTCCCTTTTTAAGAGTACTGCCTTTCAGAATGGTGCTGTTGTACTTTCATAATGACACAAGGCACCAGATTTTAGTGTTCACATCTCATTGGACTTGCCTTTGCCAGCAGAAACAAAAGGATTAGGGAATGACTTTAGAATTCATGCGTAAAGATTTTTAAAAGATCTCTGGTAAGCTTAAGTGAAGTTCTCTTTTTATAGAAATTAGTATACTGGATTTCATATATTTAATATATTTTTAGTCTTTAGGCATTTTAATGTTATATAGACTTGTATTTCAAAGCCTAGTCAATTAACTTAATTTGCCTGCATATAGTTGATAAAGATTTTTTGGTTTGTATATTTCATGTAGACTTCTATGTGTTAACAGCACTGTCCTGTGTAAACATTTTTTTTTTGTCTCAGTGTGAAACTAACTCTTCCTAGTTCCTTTAGCAGAACAGATCTAGTGAGTTGAAAACTCTTGCACGCTGTATGGAAGTCTGAAGTGCAAAAGACAATAATAGGCTTTTACTTATTTGGAAATTTTATTCAGCTTTTGACAATTCAGTTTGCAGTTTCTGTAAAGGTCTTAAACCATTTTTTTCTAGAACGTGGGCATTTGTCATTGTACTAAGGTACCTAAAAGCAGTCTTGCAAAGGCTTATTAATCAGCACTTCTCTATAACCTAGTGCTGAATGCTGACCCTGAGCTGTCACCAGGAGTTAGGATGTACTGTAGTATGAGATGTCCTTCATTTAAAGACACTTATTTTGTTTCTGCCTGGATAAAAGCACATTAAAATGGATGAAATATGGATTCTAAGACAGAAAGGCTAGAAAATTAGAGGCTGATGCATACTTGCCTATTTTGAAAAGATAGTGGGTTTTTACTTGATTATGCTGGAATCAAAGAGTCTAAAAACAGGGCACTACAAATGCTACATAACATCCATGCAAGCCAGACAGAGAGTGACGCAGTATTTAGTATCCAGAGCAAGGCACTGCATAGCTAGGAAGAAGCTGTTGATTTTTTTTACCCCTGCCTGCTTAAAATACAGTTATGGCATAACAATAGCCAACAACTAAGAACTGCACAGATACTCCCTTACTGCCCACAACCACACAGTGGGATGGGAAGGAGAAACAGGAAAAAAAACCCCAAACCCATGGGCAAAGGCAAAATTTAATAATAATTGTGACAACAATAATAGTAGTATTAGGTTGAAAAGAAAGTCAACAGAGATAAATAAAACCAGGAAAGACAAGTGATGCACGATACAATTGTTAACCACCTACTGACCGAGGGCCAGACCAGCAGCAGTCAGCAGCTCTCAGCCAACTGCCCCCAGTTTATAAACTGGGCATGATATTCCAGGGTAGGAAATATCCCTTTGGCCACTTTGGGTCAGCTGTCCTGGCTGTGATCCCTCTCAGCTTCTTGTGCACCTGCAAAGCCTTTGGCTTAGGGTAAGCACTACTTAGCAACAACCAAAACATCAGTGTGTTGTCAACATTATTCTCATACTGAATCCAAACAACATCACTGTAAAAGCTACTAGGAAGAAAATTAACTTTGTTCCAGCGAAAACCAGGACATACACCTTTGAGCCATGCCAGTTATGCAAGTGATAGAGCTGTTTTACAGGCATTAGATTTCACAGTTACACAAAGGATGTGTGCAAAAATTTAAATTCTGACATTATGTTTACAATGTTTCTTGAAAGAGTTAATAAAAATACTAGTGACCAGACTGCATTGATGTAACCATTATTCTTGCACAGCTGTTTCAGGTATAATTATCTTTAAATTATACAGAATATATTTTAGAAACAACATTATGCTTAAAAGATAACACTGTATTCAGTCTGTTTTACTTGTTGAGGTTGTCAGTCTAAAAAAATGAATCTCAGGCTAAAAATGAGTAAGGTGTTTTTTGAAAATATATATAGTCTTTTAGAAAATGCTGATTATAGTTTCACATCTGTCTTTTCCTGCTGTGTAGCTTTTCAGATTAATCTTTCAGGTTTGGTAACAACAGATGCCATGTTGCAGAATCTTTCTTGCACCAGTTTCCTATGCATAAATACTGCTGTGTCACCTGTACAGCAGCATTTAAACATTCAAATTCTGTGTATTAATTCTAGGAAATATTTTTTTCATTGTCTGGGTCAGACCAGTCTTGTGAAGATATCAAAATCACGAATATTTTTTAGTTAGAATGCTGACTAATATATGCAAAAATATACAGTAGGTTATGTTATTAAATTTCACAGAGACTTTGGTCGTAAAATTGTTTATAATTGAATACAGAGGCAAACAGAGCACATAGAAATGTAATGGATTCATAAAATTAGAGAGAAAATAACTTGGGAAGGAGAAGTTTTGGAGTAGATGGAGAACAGAAGTAATTCATAAAATGATGCAGGGCACACTAAGGAGGCATATTATAGTTTGTGACCATGACAGATCTGACTGAACTGCAGAATGTGACAATCATTAAGAAATATTGAAAATAAAGATTTCAAGAGACATTTATTGCTGTAAATACATTATTTATGGGTACTGAATAGAGGTAAGCAACCAAAAATATACAGGCAGATAAATGCAATATTTGCCATTTTGTATATGCTTTCACAATATGAATCAAAACTTATTTTACCCTTATGCTAGCCTGGATTTTATTATTTTTTCTCTTAAACTTGTGACAGGCTGCCTATTCTAAAACTATATGATTGTTATCTAGTGAATTTATCCCATTGCCAGAATAATTTATTTGTTTATTGTTTTTAAATCCTACTTGTTGAAGCCTTCCTTCAAAAATTTTAGCTTCAGGTACTGACATTGAAAGCAGTGAGGAACAAACTCAGTTTATCACTTCATATACCATTCTGGGCTAATCTTGATTCTAGACAGAGAACATTAGAAGATCTAGAAATCAGGACTTTCACGTGTATAAATGAATATATTTGATCTGGGGAAGACTATATGAGAAAAATAGAGTATCTTATCAGAACTATTTGAGAGAGAATTTCCTGAATAGCCTGAAAACTGTTTCAGCTTACAGGAGGGAATGGAATCTGAGGGCAATATTTGTAGAAGCCAGAGAAACAGGGAGTTTTCAGCCATCTGAGTAAAGGATACAAGTGGAAAAAAGGCAAACATAAAAAAGTACTGCCTTCTAAAATGAAGACAGTGGCAGTTCCTCCTGCTTTGGTGCTCAAATGTTCCTTGTAAGGTGCTTGAATTGATATGGAATCACACCTTGGTTTTGGACTCAGTTTGAATACAAAGTCTTGCAACTTTGAATAGAAAGTATTCATCACTTTGTTTTACATCAACTTTGGAATCACATACATGGTCCAAAACATTTTTTGTTGAAAATTTCAGGAGAGACTGAGGTTGTTGAATCCCTTTTTGAACTGATGTGAAGGCTTTGTAGCTGTGACCTTCAATTTGTTTGTGTACATGGAGAGGGTTTGCCTCATCCAGGTTTTTGCCTCCTCTTTGTGTTATCAAGTCTGTGAAACTCCATGAGCAGTACATGTCCACTAGTAATGAATATGGCATTGAGCTACATGCAGGGTGTACAGCTTAATGAAAAACTGTCAGGACTTCTACATTTTTTTAAGCATGTCATGAACCATAAGAAGTCTAAGAGGCAACAGTGTCTGGTGTGACATTCCTAGTGGGGATAATGCTTAGAGGTGCTGTCTCTGCCAGGTATCTTCATCTAGATAAATGAATTTCAGTTCAAGAATTCTACTCCACCTATTCCAGATACTGAATTTGGCAGTATTTAACTTTGATTTATTCACTATTTAGCATCACTTTACTGGTTGCCTTTCAAAAAGTATTACAAATCAAGTGCCATTATTAACGCTTTTCAAGTCAGAAAGGAGGTGTCTTAAGTCACTCGTACTCATCATCTGACATTAAAAGTTATATTAAAGTAGAATTTCCTTGATTAGTAAGTAATGCTGGAGTCACAATGCTGGAGTCACAATGCTGGAGTCACAATGTTAGTGTGACACTTCTTTTCATTCAGGTAACTACTTTAACAATATAGTAATAATGCTTATTTTTGCATTTAGCAGTGAAGATGATAAACATAAAAAAGGCAAAAAAATGTTTGTTTCCTTGGCAAATTCATACCGCATCCTGTCATAGGTAAACCAGTATATTACCCATATCTCTTAAGTTCTCTGTCATTGAAATTCAAGAGTATCTTGAACAGTAGATGTCCATGCCATATGTATAAAATCTCTTGCAAGAAAAAATAAATTTTTCCTGTAAAATTGTGGCACTTTAATTTAGAAGGTAACTGTCTTTTAACAAATTAGTTTGCAACAGGGCAAGGAGAATTTGATAGGTAACTGGAAGAAAGGTTAGGAATGTAAAACATCTGAGAGGTAGGATAGGGATATGTTCATATGTAGGAGGCACTTTGTGTTGGATTTATTTTGAGTCATACTGCAATTTTAGTTTGTGGATTAGTAGCATTGCCAGAATCCTAAATAAGTGCTTACTTCATAGCTGTCTGCATGATTTTAAGTTGCAGGCCTCGGTTCTTCTAGGATAAATACATGTATTTCTTAAAATCAAATAATAAAATATGACATTAACACATGGGATAATTTAAATAAAACACATCTTTTCCCCCCCATTGTCAATGGTACTTTTAGAAAGTCATATTCTGCACTAGGAATCAGGTATTTTGTTTTTGTTTTTCAGTCATGAACAACCTGAACAGTCTCAGTTTAAAATACCATTTAAATTTTCAAAGAAGTATGAATGTTCACAAAGGCCCCATGTATAAGAAAATTATGTTATTTTCAATCTCAAAGCATCTCTAGGATAACTCCCCCCAAATTTCCTTAAAGATTACCTTGAATATAATTGTCATGGTGCAGCATTTCAAGAGAAGCAGCATAAATTTTTATACCTGTGAGCTTTTCTGTGTAGATCTGGTTTTGATGTTTTATCCTGGTTGTAAACTTTGAAAACTGTTGGTAGAGAGTATATTAAAGACTTTTTGGAGACAGTAAAACCATAGTTCTATCTTCACAATAATTGATTCTTAAAGTCATGTTTCAATTCTGGCCTAATTATCCCATTTAGTGATATAAATCTGCAGGTCCTTAACTTTCTCAGATTGAAAAAGAAATTTGAAAGTGTCTTTTCTCTGTTCTGTTGCTGTTTGTAGTAGTTCATACTCATATTTTTTTCTGTATTTAAGCATAAGGTTTGTTGAAAAGTTATTGGTAAATTGGAAGAAAATGCAGTGTTTATCATCATCATACATTTAAGGAAAAGTGTGCATCTTCCATAGTTTACAAAAAATGTTTCTAATATGAGAAAGCAGAGTCATAAATATGCATTAAACCCCAAATATAAACTGGATGTAAATTAGGCCTGTTCAACAGAAAATTAGGACTTAGTCAATTTGTCCCTTGTACAGCTTCACTCACAAGGTGATTCTGGTCTGGTCTTCTATTTGCTGCTTTCCAATTAAAATGTTATGTCAAAAGGGCACTATTAAAAGACAATTCTAGTCTCATTAATTATGGATGTGTTAGGACTCATGTTATGCACCTGCTACAGCTTAAAGAAAAGTGCAGCATAAACAGTTCCATTCGTTTGGTTCGATTCTTGTGCAAACAACAGAATTTATTCCCCAGACTCCTACTTTAGTGCATACAGTGTTGCCACATTCATTTACAGTCTCTCAGGTTATTCAGCATAAATGAGGGATGAGGTTAAACATGGTGGCCTTTAAAATTCAGACTACTCGTTTTGTGTGAGTACTAGAGAGCCTCACAGACTAGTTCAATAAAAAAAAAGAAAGTTCGTTCTAACATACTCTTACACATTCTTGGTGAGCTGTGGTTTTGGGGTTTTTTGGGGTTTTCTTTTGGAACATCTTATAGAAAAAATATTCTGGAGAGCACCAGCCTTGCTATGATGTTCAGGATGGTGAAGTGACTCTGTCTCTGGATCCTGGTGCCTGTGTGTAATGTACAGCTGTACTTTTGATTTCTCAGCCGGAAGTTGCATTGTCTCATGGAAACGTCATCAAGTGTTCGAGATGTGAGAGCTAGCTGTGCTTGACAATAGGTTCTTTTTCTTTCTTTTTTTAATGTGTTCCAGTCCTAGAGGAATCACTGTGGTGACAATTGGTGCAACTTACATTAGAGGAGCACACCTTCAGGTGGAAGTGTTTTCAGAGATGTTTTTTAACTGTTGAGTTAGAGCAGGATGAAAAATGAAAATTTCTTGAAAGGTGAGTCTATGTTACAAAACAAAGACAAATTAAAAGTGCTGTTGGAGGATAGAGGGGTAATTTCAAAGGAATTTTTCTGTATCTTTGAACATCAGGCCCCAAAGTCTATCTTTTTAATTTGCACGCTGACTTACAATGACAGCAAAGAAAGACTTCATTTTGTCAGAGAAAGATGATCACTCCTCAGACCCCATTATGCCTGTGGGAGAATCATAACACCATTTAGCGTTTGCAAGCATGTTCAAAGTGCAGGCTAACTTTGCAACTTCCCTAGAATCTGCCACTTCTCTGACAAATCTCTGTCAATATTGTTGGCCCATTTGTGGATGATGAACCTCAGGTACATTTATGTTGCAGTGACTGCAGATTTGCCCCAGAGAACTCTGAACTAGTTTGATTATTGCTAAATACAGTGTTTCCCTCTAGCTCATATCCAGGATTTTTACCCATGTTTTGAGGCAGAATTTTTTGTGTTCTGTGCTGAGCAGTGTACATCGCAGCTAGACAAGGTACATCTGCGTGAACTGAAGGAATTAGACTGGAGACATGCTCCAAAACATGATGGCTTGGCCAAGTGAAACCTAAAGCTTCAGGATGTGTCAGATCTTGGATACAGGAACAGAATATATCATCTTCCAGGTCCAGAAAGTAATTGATAAGCAAATACCGATATCCACTCTTCAAACTGAGAAAACTACTGTCAGATGAGAATTTATCCCTTTTTAATTTAGGATAATTTTATTCTAGAAGCAGTAATCTTTTCATCTAGTCTTGCTTTCCCAGTGCAGTATTTGTTACTTCTGTATCAGTGCTCTCCAGGGTAGCCTGCTTTATCTTTTGTTCCTAGTAATTTATCTTAGTCAGTGTGGAAATTGAGAGTAAGGAAGCTGAAGGCATGTAGCTGCCTTCTTCTTATCTGCTGTTCAACTTCTTTACCTTTCAGAAGGGTGAACTTTTCCTATGGTCCTTTGGTTAGAGGTTGATAGGGTATGTTTCTGTTCAGCAAGAGATAGACTGTGAGAAGGTATCTTGTGTCTTCCTTTTTCTTCCTCTTTACCACATATATTCATTTTCAGGCTGCAAGCATAATCCATAATCACAAATAGTTTTAGCTCTCTTCTTGGCTGTGCATATCAGTGCAGTCCCAGAAAACTCAAATACAGAAATAAACTGACTTGCTATTTTCATTTCCAATAAGAACTTGGTAGATCATTTGCTCCCACATGCATATCCTTTCCCAGTTTTGGAAGGTTTTTTTTGTTGTTTAAAAGCCATTACAACTGATTTTCCACTGAGACCATGTCACAAACATAATTACATTCCAAACATTTTTCATTGTTCGGGGGCTTTCTGGAAACAGCTAAAAAGTTTACATTCTCAATGGACATTGGTGAATAAAAGGGAGCCGTACATAACAGATTTGACACCACAGTGCTGAAAATGTTTTTTAAATATTACTTGGACAAGTGTACTACAAAGAGTATGTTGCCAGACTATGTCTGAAATTTTTATAATGTCTAAGTACTAAAAGTTGTTTAACCCATTACAAGACTAAAAGGTTTAGATTGTGCTGTGGAGTATTTGCTGCAATTTCTCCCCTAACATGATGAAACTCAGTATTTCCTATCTTTTTGATTGCACACTCCATTTATCTTTGTTCTGTTGATGGATAGTATGAGACACCTTGAGTAGTGAAGATTATCAGCTGTAACAGCTTGTCATTTTAGCTCTACAGCTTTTCAGTTAAATTCTCTGTGTATTATCCTAGATGGTGGTAACTGTGCGACTCTTCAAAATGACACATGTGTAAAACCTTTATTTCCTGGAAATGTAAGGCTGACTTAAAGTGTGGGGTAGCTATAATTCTGTGCGTATTTACATGTTCTTCAGCTTGTGCTGATAAATTAGACAACAAAGGCAGTGTAGCAGCAACTGTGGCTGGGTGGAAAGGCAGAGAAAAAATTTAGTATTGGGATTATGAAAGCAAAAGAATTATATAACATAAGACAGATAAGAAGAATTTACTGTATTAGGATCTAAATAATACGGTGTCTTGATAACGAGCTATGAAATCAAGTAAAAGGCCATTTTCCTAACTCCAGCATGATTGTGGTATATTCTTAGAGTTGGTATAAAGCTGGCACATGCTGATACAACATTATATGCTCATAGATGTATTTTGCTTCAACATATGGATGTTGACAAGTAATACTATAATGGAAAGTATGATATGCAAACTAAACCAGAGTTTTGCCCTAGATATTGTATGCATATATTACAGATGTACATAAACATATTACACAATATTTTTAACGTAAATACTATCTTAGTGCTTGGTATTTATAAAATCTAATTTTAATTTAATTTAATACTCTGATTCGATTTATTTTCTTTTCACTGTATGTTACTGAGTAGAGTATGGATATTAATCCATTTATTAAAGTGCAGACCATTGTTACCGAGATACAAGAATTAGCATTGGGTGAGCAGTAGACCAGCAAGAAGTTTGGTATCAATCCAAAGGATATATACAAGTTCATTTTTCCACTTAGATGATCAGGGCATGTCTGTAAAGCTAGTTAACCCTTACCTAGGAATAATTTTCCCACAAAAAACAACACACCAGTTTCTAGATACAGCTGAGAAGTTTCCCTCTCATTAGACAGCTCTTCATAGCCACCTTCCACTTGGGGTCAATTCTCAGCTCAGAACTGGGATATGGTGCACCTCCTCTATTTTTTTTCTGACAGAAAGTAGACATTAGGCACAAAAGGAGGCACTTATTTCAAATAACAGGTATAAATCTCTGAAAAAATAAAGTAAAAAAAAAAAATTATAGCATATAACTTCCCATCTACAAATAGTAAAAATATTGCCCTACAGAAAGCAATATAAAGGAATAAAACTTGGAAAAATATAGGCAAAATCAAAATAGATTTGAACTAAAATTGTGTGAAACTTTAACTTTCTCCATAAATTTTTTAGAAGTATATTTTGTGAGGGAAAAATTTCATGCAGAGTATTTAGAGCAAAAACTTAAAATGAAAAAAAAAAACCCACTATTTTCCTTTCTGGTAGTTAAAATTTTAATTGTCCACATAGAAGGGAAAAAATATCAAAGTTTATTGTTTCAAAAAGCTCCCAAAATTTACGTTTCTTAAGTATTTGAAATTAAATTTGGTTTGATATGTGAGAGTAACCCTAGTTACTGAAAAACAACAGTTACAGTTTACACAGCAGCTGTCACTTCACATGGTAGACAGGCCCCACTTTCACAGCATAACAACATGTGATAATAACCATGTAAACTAGAAAATCTTAGAAGCTTTTTGACATAAAATTCCCAGACTGCTGTTTTCTGAAGAGGAGGAAAAAGTTCCACTTGATCTTTCAATGATTTATACAATACTGCAGTAGAATCTTTCCAGAGTCTGCATTCTTTCATTATATGATTTAGCAAACATGAAAGAAAAAACTTAAACTGTATGTATGTTAAGATAAAGAGACCTTATTCAGATATGTAACTCAAGGTTTGCTTTCCTATCATCCTTGACTGAAAACTCAAAAAGCAGCAGATTTAAATGTATCATGACACTAAATTAGTTACCTATAGAGAGGCATGAACAAGACTAGTTGCTTGTAATAGAGACTATTAAAAAGGTGTTTCTAATTTTTAATTAAATAATAAAAGAAAATTCTGCACCTTACATACGTATTTGTAATGTTCATTATAGTTCTCCAAATGCAGGATTGTACAGTTCCAAGCTGGAACATTCAGAGCTACAATAAAAATAGAAGAAAATGATGGCACAATTACATCACGAAAGTTACTTAACCTTTGTACATGTACGAGGGAAGACATGTCTGATTTGTCATTACTTAACTACTTCTGGGAGCTGTAAACTGCATACCTGGTATGCAGTTATGATACAGCCCTTTTATACCAATAATTGATAAAAAATGTGGTGGGCTCCAGGAACACAGATTGTGTTCATGCATTACTCAACATGGAATGGTGCTAGATTTCCTCACCAAGAAAAACAAATAAACAAAAGTTATATGTGAAAGAGACACAGAGCCTTATCACTGTAGTTAATCTTGACCACCCCAAGGGATATAAAATGCTTTTGAAGATATAACTGCATCATATAAAAGTAAAGGAAAAGATCTATAAAAAAAAAAAAAATCATAAGAAAACACACAGAGAGGTGACTTATACAGATTCTGATGATGGGATGCAACCAAAAACCAGTGCCAAGTGAGTGGAATCTGCCAGTTAAAAAAAAAAAAAAAAAAAAAAGGAGGG